>JACCIB010000424.1:0-153464 GCA_018906965.1 Philotrypesis tridentata
TATTTTTCCTGCGAGATTAGACCTGCAGGTAACTTGCGCCGTATTAAACTAATATATTCTCCGCCTTGCAGAGGAACTTCCCAGAGAGAGAAAGAAAAGTGCTGTGCGAACCTAGTATACCTATTTTTCCTGGGAGAATAGCCCTGCAGGTAACCTTGCGCGTATTCAAAATTGACTATATTCTCGCGCAGTGCAGAGAGCAAAGAAAAATGTGCGCGCGATTGTATTACATATTTTTCCATGCGAAGAATAGCCCTGCAGGTAACCCTTGCGGCGTATTCAAAATACATATATTCTCCGCGCAGTGCAGAGGACACTTTCCGCAGAGAGAGAAAGAAAATGCGCGCGATCTATGTATACTTATTTTTCCTGCGAGAATAGCCTGCAGGTAACCTTGCGCGTATTCAAAAATACATATATCTCTCGCGCAGTGCAGAGACACTTTCCGCAGAGAGAGAGAAAGAAAGTGCGTGGCGAGCTATGTATACATATTTTTCCTGCGAGAATAGCCCTGCAGGTAACCTTGCGCGTATTCAAAATACATATATTCTCGCGCAGTGCAGAGACACTTTCCGCAGAGAGAGAAAGAAAGTGCGTGCGACCTATGTATACACATTTTTCCTGCGAGAATAGCCCTGCAGGTAACCTTGCGCGTATTCAAAATTAGATATATTCTCGCGCAGTGCAGAGAGAAAGAAAATGCGCACGATCTATGTATACATATTTTTCCTGCGAGAATAGCCCTGCAGGTAACCTTGCGCGTATTCAAAATACATATATTCTCGCGCAGTGCAGAGAGAAAGAAAATGCGCGCGATCTATGTATACATATTTTTCCTGCGAGAATAGCCCTGCAGGTAACCTTGCGCGTATTCCAAATACATATATTCTCGCGCAGTGCAGAGACACTTTCCGCAGAGAGAGAAAGAAAATGCGCGCGATCTATGTATATATATTTTTCCTGCGAGAATAGCCCTGCAGGTAACCTTGCGCGTATTCAAAATAGATATATCGTTTCACAGCGTAAGAGATATTTTCCACAGAAAGTGCATGCGCTCTTTGTATTCATACTTTTTCCTGAGATGTTAGCGCAGTACATTGTGCATAGACGCAATAGAGTATTTTCTCGCGCCTCCCATTGCTTCTATACTACTCCACAGAGAGAGAGGGATCAGCCTATCAAATGCTATAGGTATACTGGAACAAAAGAGAGGGGCGAGCAAGTCCCCTCTCTTCTTACGGGTTTTGACTTTGAGAGAGAGGGGGGACCCAGAGAGTGGGGCAGTACGTGCCAGAACCCGTATGTATACTCGAACAGCAAGGGAGGGGATCCACTGTTTCAGTATACTGTAGGCGTACTGGAACAGAAAAGAGAGGGGATCCATTGTTCCAGAACGCCTATGTTCCAGTATGCCTATAGCCTATCTACTATTTTAATATGAAAAATTATATTTAAAAATTTTCTATAAATACTTTCAGCCACATTTTGAGTCCAATGCATTGTAAAATGAGAATCGTCAGAAATTATTGAATGAAGAAGTCAAGGGATATTGTAATATTAAAGTTGCTGAGGTATTATTAATATTTATGAATCTAATGAAAAAACATTCATTGGCCTGGATGGTTATATTAGACATATTTTTGGCTTTGAATTATATTTTTGGTGAAAAATTGTTTCCTATTACCAAGTATATGATAAGAAATTTAATGAAAGTCAATACAGATACACTATCTTACCACGTTGTTTGCCATGAATGTAATAATTATTTAGGAAAATATTCTGCTATAACATTCAATATTCAATGTAAATGTGGTAACGTCGTAACACCTTATAGCATGGGCTCATTTTTTATTGACATAAATATAATGGATTAATTGAGTAAATTACTTAGAAATCCAGTTGTAGCAAGCAGCCTTGACGAAAGTTTTAATCGTCAAAAAATGAATGAAGAAAACATAGAAGACATTTATGATGGTGTTCATTACAAATATCAAAAGGAGCAATTTTTCAAGAGTATTTGGGATTTTTCATACACATTTAATACGGATGGTTGTCAACCTGCAAAGAAAGCCAAAATTACTGCATGGCCAATTTTTTTGATGTTTCACGAGTTCCCCGATTATTTGCGTAAAAGATTTATGATACTTGCAGGTTTATGGATTGCTAAAGTTGAACCTAACATGAATATTTTTATGCAAAGTTTTGTTAATGAAGCTAATATGTTAAGCTCAAATGGATTCCAATGCGTTAAAAATAATACGAAAATTTGTAGTAGACTATTTCCTTTTGGCTGTTGTGTAGATTCACCTGCTCGATGTGCCATGTTAAACATAAAAAGGTTTAATGGTATATTTATCTGTACCTTTTGTGAACACCCGACTAAAAGTGTTGATGGACTCCATAAGTATCCTATATTATATCAAGAAGTTCCTAATGAAAGAACCGATCAAAGTATTAAATCTCAGATGATTCAAGCAGCTAGAACGAATAAAAATACTTTTGGAGTATGGGGACCTTCTTGCTTAATGAATTTAAATGGCTTTGATTTATCAAAAGGGATGATTGTTGACTTTATGCATTCTTGTTTACTTGGTGTTACTGAATTGCATACTGAAATTTTATTGACAATTGTAGGAGCAAAGTTTTATGTTGGAAATCCTGCCGCTACTCGCATAATTGATAAACGTTTATTATGTATGAAACCTCCAACATGCATTGCAAATGCACCTAAAAGTATAAACGAGAGAAAAAGTTGGAAGGCATCTCATTGGCTTATTTGGCTTTTATTTAGATCCATACCGTGCCTATATAAATTATTGCCTAAGAAATATTTAAATCACTGGATACTTCTTATCACAGCTATTAATATCCTTTTACAAGATAGTATAACACCAAAAGAAGTTAAGACGGTAAAAAAACTATTAATTAAATATGTTTATCGGTTTAATGTATTTTTTGGAGATAAAAACATGAATTACAATGTTCATTAACTATTACATTTGTGTGATGCAGTTAAAAATTGGGGTCCATTGTGGGCAATCAATACTTTTCCATTTGAAAATCAAAATAAGAATTTATTGCAAATGAACAAAAGTAATTATCATATTGTAAAACAAATAGCAATCAGATTGTTGACGTACCAACAGATTCCTCAACTAGAATCAGAAATTTTTATTTCTCAACAAACAAAAGATTTTTGTAATCAATTAAACAGTAATCGTTTAAAAAATGCAGTTCAAGTCGAAGATTGCACATTATTAGGAAAGGAAAAAAATTATACATTGACAGAGAAAGAAATGATGTGTCTTCAATTAAAAAACATTACAGTTTCTAAAATAATTGAATGCAAAGCTTATACAAAAATAATCTATCTAAATTGCAGATTCACTACCAATGCTTACTCAAAAAAAAAGAAAAGAAACGATTCTGTTTTTGAAACTAAAAATAATAAATTTGGAATTATTACTTCCATATATCTACTAAAATATGATGACAATAAGAATGATGTATTTGTATTTTTTAAATCATTAACTCTCGTACATACTCTAAATTTAGTTGATAATGAAGTAAAAAACATAATGAATTTAAAAAAATGTATACTTGAGGCTAATGATATCAATTGTGCAAGCTATTCTATGTTGTTTAGACCATGTTTTATATTCAAATGTAATTATAATTATTGTATAAGTTCACTTGTAAAAGGGGTGCTTGGACGTTGTAATAATTAAATATGACATAAATGTTCATTATAATAAACTAAATATAATAAAAATATTCTGTAGTATTTCATTATAGATTATTAATGTATTTTAATATCGAATTAATTAAATTAAGATAAATTAATCAATAAATTATTTAAAGAATCAGTATTAACGATTTATAGAATTATATAAAGATTATAAAATGCTAAAATTTCTTACAATTCTCTAATAAAAGCTAATAACTACTAATAAGAACTAGTATCTATTATAGGATGTAGGTTTTCTTCTACTTTTTATGCATACAAAAATCTCAAAATCTTACAGACATTTATAAAATCTAAAAAAAAGATAATAAACACTAATAAACATTTATAAATATTATCGAATGTTATTAATTATTAAATACTGTCCGAAATCCGTACTTTATAAACTATTGTGAAAATCTAATAAAAGCTAATAAGTTTTATTAACAATTATATTCTATTTATAACTGTTATGTGCATCAGATTATTTCCGCCTGGGTTAAAACGAGATTAGCCATCTCCTGCGTCAAACACCTATTTCTTTTGTTCTTTGTGTGACACAACGAAAAATACGGGTCAGAGTTCAACAATAAGCGTCGGAACATATCTGTATTAGTTGATATCCTGAAATAGAAATGATATTAGTTTTATACACTATTCATAAGCTTTAGTATAGTAGTAGTATAGTGCTTTAGTATATCTATAGCGATGCTTGCGCTGGGGCGACGGGTGGGGGTAACTCGCTGCTTCAGCGTCGGAGCAGTTACGCTCACCTGTATAAAAGGGCGCGTCTTTCCGGGAAGAGCTCATTCTTCCTCTGAAGCTGGAGCTAGAAGGAGCATTAAGTCTCCTAGTTAGCGGAAGCATACAGAGAAGCGCTGGCGCTCCGGAAAGCCCTAGATGCGGACCATTGAGTCTCCCATAGGGAATCCGAATAAACGCGGAAATTACAGCGAAGTCTTTAGCCATGTATAAGGCTTTGATTTTATCTTTTTTAATAAATGTAAAGTTAATTCTTAAAATTTTTTCTAAGCCCCCTCAAACAGCCAGATGCAAAAGTTCTGCATTAAGTCACACTAAGCGCTTGGAATTCCTTTTATATGCGCTGGACTACCCTTGGATCCAGTACATGGTCTAAGAGGGAAAAGGCGATTTTTAAAATAATAATAATAAATAAAATAACCAGATTCTAGTGAGTCGCAAGCACATAGCATTGCACCTATGTTAAGCGCTCATGCAATTTTCAGCTCAGTTCTTCTTTATCAGGCATTGCGTCTTCATAAAGAAGAATTTTCAGAACGAGAGGATAAAGTAGAAATCCAAAATCAAAGTCTTCTTTTGCCTGAAGGCGCATTGCGTCCTCTTAGGGAATAAAGAAGCATCGTGCAGTGCGTCACGATTATTTATTTTGTGTTGCTGGATATATACAAGGCATTACGTCCTTGTATATAGAAGTAACTATTTATAATCATTTAACTTCAATTTATGCGCGAAATACTTTATTTATTCGCCCGGTATCCCGGACCACATAAAATCAAGATAATTTTCGAATACTTTTTATCAAAATCTCTCGCCTCTTTTCATTATCCGTTGCGCGGAGGCGAGGGGCATTTGAAGCTGTAGATAATTTTGTATTTGAGCAATGATATCGAGCCATTTTTTATTTTAAAGTGCTCCATCAGACCTTCAATTAAAGCAACTCAAGACTAACTACTAGAAATATTGATTCTTTATCTCACAAATCTTTTTCCATTCGGACATTTTTTTTCGGACGATTCTGAGCCTCTGAATGGATGAAATGAAACAATCAATATCTTGTTTTACTCCTTGAAAGTTACACTAAAACTTAAACAGAGCACGTTTTCATTAAAAAATTTAGTGTTATTTTTTTCATTCAAAAGTTTATCTAATTTTTTACAAATTGGTTTTAATATTAGCAGAAAAAATTAGCTGAACTTGTATGAAAAAATAACACTAAATTTTTTAATGAAAAAGTGCTCCGCTTAAGTTTTAGTGAAACTTTCAAGGAGTAAAACGAGATATTAATTATAATATATGCAACTATAGCTCGAACGTAGTTGATGGAAAATGAGAACAATATGCATCTCTTCGAGCCAATTTATTAAGGGGTTATAACTTGAGTGTTTCATTTCGTCCATTCAGAGGCTCAGAATCGTGCACGCTGTAGAAAAACTTCAATAAAAATTCCTCACAATGGTAACAGATTTGTGAGATAAAGAATCAATATTTTTAGTAGGTAGTTTTCAGTAGCTTAAATTGAAGGTCTGGTGGAGCGCTTTAAAATAAAAAATGGCTCGATATAATTGCTCAAATA
The DNA here is from genome assembly GCA_018906965.1 of Philotrypesis tridentata. Taxonomy (NCBI): domain Eukaryota; kingdom Metazoa; phylum Arthropoda; class Insecta; order Hymenoptera; family Pteromalidae; genus Philotrypesis; species Philotrypesis tridentata. The sequence goes on from JACCIB010000424.1 coordinate 6,060, forward strand.
CAATATTATCTACGATTTTTTAAATGAATTTTTTTTCAGTCGCTAATCCAAGCTTAACTCCTTAACAGTTTTCTATATGAATATGAGTACGCGGGTATGGATGATTGTTATATGTTTGATTTTTGTATATTTCAATATTTTTACTTTTAAAGGTTGGATTTGGATCCAACAAATATTTCAGCTAATAAAACTGAACGATTAAAACCGAATTTATATATGATTAAAAATCGATGCGAGAATTTTATTATTGTGGTAATTTCAAGTCATTTAACATACCGAGAAATTTTTCTTGAGAATCTATCTCGAAATCTTTTTATAATTTTGTGAGCGCTTTCTTGAGCTTCTTCACTCAGCATTCCAATTGGTAAAATTAATTGTTCCATGATTGTTTTGCCATGTACTAGAATTACATGCATTGAGGGAGGCATTTTATATCAGCTGTACAACTCTGTATACATCAATGCTGTGTCTTTGCAGTACGCAGCAAATGCATCATGGTTTATTGAATGCCCTGAAGAGATAACCGATAAAATTGTTTTCAGTTTGTGCAACAAGCCTTCATTGAATCCTATAAAGTATATTTTATTATTAAAATTTATAATGAATATGATTCAATTTGAAAAAGGGCCAGCCTGGGTTTAATACTACAATTTGTATGTTTTATTAATATACTGTTCTTGTTATTACCAAAAGGGGAGCTTGTAAAAAAAATTATTTGTTAAAAATTCTTGTAAAAAAATGTTCTCGCATTTGAAAGGAAAGTAAATTATCGAATAATGAGTAAGGTTACCTTTTCTATGTTTCCATCCTTGTATTCTCCAACAATTTTATTACCGATAGTTAAAAAATTGAGCGAGATGTGGCACACTACACATTTTGTAATGATAAAACTATAAGGCTCTCTTGTGTCGCGGTCGCGGTTATTTTTAAAGTCTGATATTAATCGCTTTAATACGAAAATTTATATAGCATTGTAAGGTTCTTATTTTTTAAGTCTTATTTCCATCCTTTACTGGATCTTACAATATCCAGGATTGACAATGAAAAGACAGTTATAAAGTTACTCGCGATTTACAAGAAGTATGAAATAAATTGATAAATAAATTAATAATTATTCGACTTGAGACCTCGAGTGATAACACCTGTAAATGACATAGGGTACATGCGGAAAATAATAAAACAATATGTATAATGCATTTTGCATTAAATTAATGTTTATTAAATATAAATCAATATTAATAGTTATTTCATATTATTATTCGTTCTTAGCATGTACAAATAAGCTGATCAAGACGACCTATAGATATATCGGTAAATAATAAATTATCCTGAAAATAAACTTTGATTCTATTTTTATATTTAGACAAAGCGGTAAAGCAGAACTCTTGAATCTAATAAAAATAATTATTTAAAGTGGGTCAAATTCCATTTGTTCAAACTACGATATGGTTTGTAGAAATAAATGACTTTAATATAATGCTAAGATTAAATGCAGTAGAAAATTATTTAAATTATACGTCATACATAAATAAATAAAATATAAATATCATAGAGACTGTTGATCATGAATACCGCATATGTAAATTGTTTTGAATAGACTAATGAAATCACGAGATTGAATTACTGGTATTTTCATTCATATATATGGAAAAGAAGAATCGGTTAAATACATTTATTGTAAACTATGAAACAATATGGACAATAATAGCATGAGTTACATAATTATGTATCTAATGTACTGCGCCATTCGAGACGCGCCATTATTTGGCAGTTAGCATTCGCACACTCTGATACATAATTATCAAAGAATTTTAGTACGGATACATTTATTATAATGTTATTATTAATGATGGTATATGATAATTAATAGGTATTAGATGTAAGAAACATAAAGATGATCACGTACTACTTACTAGTACGTGATTCGTGAACATGCATAAATTGCATAAAAGAAACAGTGAAATTTATTTATACGGTAATTGCCCTAGTGGCGTTTATAAATATGATTACTCATATTTATTTTAATTTTAACGGCCGAAGACCGGATCGCCAGGATTGTTACATAATCCTGGGTACATTTATCGCAAAGTTGAATGGCCTACGCCCTAATGAGGTTACGGTTAATTGGTTGTTAATGTTTTTTATTTTAATTCGACACGACCTATCGAACTACGCACTGCATCAAGGATGCCCGAGATCAACGCTTGGCGTTGCCGGCCGATGTCGGGAGCACGTGGCTAATGTGGGTGCTTCCCACTTACCTCCTTTTAATGCTCCTTATTATGCTATTCATAATAAGATTTAGTATTGTTAAACGGTGGAAATAGATATTAGATTTAAGTGTTAGAATTGACGTTTTTATTATTTGTACGGTGTAGCAAAATAACGTAGATATCTCAAAGCGAAACGCAAGGCGAACTCACGCGACGCAAATACTCGGCGGCCGTGTCACACGAGGCACGTGCTTTCTATTAATGTTCGCGGAGTGGCCGCTCAACGTTAGATACTACTATGTTATCGGTGAACGTTAGTAAAAAAAAATAAACATCGCACGTGCTGCAGATGACACTATTTATTTATCTATTTATTTGTGGAGTTATCTCACGATACATAAATAGTGTACAAATATTGTATACCCGTTTCGCACGTTTATTTAAGCGTATATGCAATCGCGCCGGATAATATAATAAACTTGTTTGTTTAAGTGAATAGAATATAAATTTCGCGTAATTTTATGTTGATGCTATATGCTCGTAAGAGCATCTGTTCTTACGGCACCAATTTGGACGTTCTCGAATAGGCATCGTCCCTACGGCAAGTTCAAACTATTTATCGACGCGATGGGAGCATATGCTCTCCTTTAATACGTATAATTCACGCACACGCGCACGAGCACTGTGAGTACGATGATGAATCCTCGTCGTGTCGAAGCAGCGTCGAATAGTTGCGGTTATTTAAAATCGTAATGTTAAAATCCGTTCGGGGTGTCCGGCCGCAGGCTGGATATATGGCCCCGAGTCTATGTCCGTTGATGATTACCTTGGTCCTTGGTAGAGATGTATGTCACAGTTGAGAGTTCGAGAGGTAATCTCGTTCCGGGCTGCGCGACTGTCTCGAGTGAGCTCGTCTTTTCGTGCGCCGTAAACGCCACCGCAATACGTTCAAAACCGCAGCGCAGTAACGCGTTCACGTATTTACTGGCTGCGCGTAAACTACATACACAAATGAATTTTAATATACGTATTGACGGTGTTTACGTATACGAATGTTCAATCCCCGTGGGAGATTGTGCCTCGACGATTCCCGGAACGTTCGCGTACGCGGGCTGCGGGTCGCGCGACTTTGTTGATGTATCGGCCGCACGAGTCTACTACGGCCGGGCCGACCTTTACACAAAAATATTCGTATTTTCGTTATTGCGACGTAATTGTAGCGTCGCAGCATTATTAATGAAACACACGAATTCTAGCTTTAATACAGATTCGCCTCTTAGTAAAAATAATATGATGCCAGACAAACTCCTGAGAAACCTTTAACATGTATAAAATAAATATCTTAATATATATTCCTCGTGAAAAAAAAATTAAAGCTACACACAAAATATGAAAGAATTGTTATATATATAGGGGACTCTCTGACAAACTGACAATTTCTTTTTCAAATAATCCTGCTTCAAAGATTTTTATTTAATTGAACATATCTTCCTGAATTTTTAAAGATTTGTACTCTAGTAGTTTTCAAATTGTTGATAGTAAAAGTTGATACTTTTAATATTACTTAAAAATTTTTGCTTTTTCATTGAGGAGTTATGAATGTTTGAAAATAAAAGAAGTTAAAATCTGAAATGTAGCGTTAACAGTATTGGAGAAAAAAATTTGGGAAGATGTATTGTATTGAATACGGATCATATAATAGATTTGTTAGAGAAAAAAAATTTAGTCAGTCAAACTGTTAAAAATCCATATATATGTATATGGGTGAATCTTTATAAGATCGCATGGCCGAAAATTATTGTGTACACCTCTAACGTAATGCAGAGTTAATATTGATTAGAATTTGATACGCATCAACAAAATCATCATAATTTTACCTGTTACTCGTGCGACAATGTCAATATTATTGAAAAATATCCGTGCCGTATTACCATTATTGGTGTTACCGAATCCCTGTGTTGGCACATCCACTAATATACTCAATTTCTTTTTAAGTTCATCTTGAATATACTTCTTTCTTTCCTTCGTCACTGGATTATCTTTCGGAGCCTTGCAGAAAATGAATGCATAGTTGTAATTATTTAGGAACACACACATACTTACAGACAACTTCGAAACATGCTTTTTTCGTCTAAAAATACCTTAAAAAACTAATACATTTTTAAGACATCTTTAAATTTAGCTGTTACTGAGCTGTATTATTAGAAAGGAAGAATAGTACATTATGCAACTAGGGAATAAATAATTTTACTCCCGAATTACATATAGTGCTTTATATACTCTCCCTTCTCGAAATAGAGCCACCTTTTTAATTTGAAAAGTGGCTACTAATCACTTACTCTTTAAATATGTATTTTAATACACACACGCACACGCACACACATACACACATACACACATGCTTATATACAGAACTATGAACATTAGCGGGAAAAAAAGTTACTTTACTCCCGCTTTTCAGGGGGAAAAATGTGGCTACTTCAGGGGGGGGGGAGTGTATAAATGTATAAATATAATTGTCAAAAGTAATTTCTATCTCTTTTTTCTATTTCAATTTTCCTATAAAGTGAGAGTCAGGCGCGAACATGGGATTTATTTGCATACTTAAATATATGTTTATAACTTACTTTCCATACTGGATTATCTAACGCTAGACGATAGGAAATATGAAGTACTAGTTCCGTGAAGCAAATATTGGCATGCAAGACAGAAAATCCATATTCTAAAGAATTTTCTTTGATATTTCTTGCAAGCATGGCTTCAATATTATTGAACTGTCCAATAGTGGCATCACAGACGAAACATCTTTGGCTTGAAGAGTAATTAAGAGCCTTACAAACCTACAATTAGAATTATTTTTTATTATATATGTGACCGAAAATTGCCTATAAATAAATAAACTTTACACAAATTGCTTCCTTATAGAAAAAGACTGCATTCTTCGCTTAGGCTCGATCGAAAATACTTCAAAGTGATTCTACTTTTACATTTAATACAGGATAGTTTTAAAAAATATATGTATATAATATTTTAATCTCCTGACGTTAAGAACGAAAAGTGCAAAAATCAAAACATGTTTTATAGAAAATATGATATTCACCAAGGGCGTGAAAGTCTTTTTTCTCTCGTGTGTTTGCAGTACTCGTCTCCGGCTCACTTTACGCCCGCGCCGGAATTCTTATTGCAAATCCGCACTCGGGTTAAAAAGACTTTCTTCTCTTCCTAGGTAAACAATATACTATTCTATTACAGCTATATTAATATCAATATAAAACTATTTTTTTAAAGTGTTCATTCGTATTTTTAATTAAAGTCATGGAGTACTTAAAAATATTAATATTACGTCTCACAATATTATTATTATTAGAACATGCTTTTACTTAAGTTTTTCTGCGACGTGCACGATTTTAAGCGTTTATTTATATACATATATATGTGTATGTGTGTGTGTGTCTGTGTGCGTGCGTGCGTGCGTGCGTGTATATTATGTATACATATATATATATCTTACTATATTATATAGTTGTTTTGGCCGGAGGTGGAATTTGCCCCCCCTCCCGCCCCTCTACCCCCCCTCAAAATGACCAAGAAACGTTTCAAAAGTTTGGTTATTTTTACAGTTCCCCCCCCTCATCGCCCCCTCCCGCCCCCTCACGACCCCCCCTCACCTCCCCCCTCATTCTTTAGAATGTTAACATTTATAATAATTTAATAGAACGTATAGATTATTATTGGAGAAGAAAGACATCGCTGGAGATAGGGACGTTAATTAAGGGGTTATGACAGTGTTAAAACCTGAAAAAAACGAAAAATTGTTAGTGTTGTAAAGAATTAATAGATATATAGGTACTCTAAAAACTATATTTTTGCTTTCAAATATAAGTATTATACGTCACTTTTATGCATGAATAATATGCAAAACGTGAGTGTAACATTTAAAAACAATTAAAGGAATTGCTTATCAAAAATCATGATTTTCATCACTTTTGTTTGCTTCCCGCATGGTTCTGATGGAACCGTACCATCAATTCTGATGAATCAAAGTGCCAAATCTTCCTTATGAGTCTGGTCTCAGACTAAGTGGAACAGATTCCTGAAAAACACAAAACTAATATAATTAACTAAACATATATTGACAATATTTATAATTATAGTGAATGTTACATATGTAAACATACGTAACATTGACTTTGAACTTATTTTTGCCAATTCTGCTCCACTCAGTTTGTGACCGTACTCATTAGGAAGGTTTTCCATTTCAGTTCATCCGGATTGATGTTACGGTTCCTTCAGAAAGCTGCGGCAAGTACATGAAAAGCATGAAAAAACTAAATTTGAGTAAAAGGCATTTAAAGTTTATAATGTAAATCATACAAATGAACTCAGCTATACTTACAGAAACTATGTGGCATCCCTTGATTTGCTTTTGGTACTCAAATATACATACAATAAAGTATATTTGGTGGTATGCGCATATCATGCTGTGTGATAGAAATAAAATAAGAATTATCGTTAGCTATTCATAATCAAGTTATGTTTATGAATTACAATTACATGCAATACTTATCATTATTAAATACACTTCAAGTTGTTAAAAAGTATGCAAAATAATACTCCAGACAGTCAATATAAACTCCCATCTTGCTGGATTGCACCCGTATACTAAAAGCAAAAAATAAACCAACAAAGAAAAAGCTCATTATGAACACTGTTATTACTAATTAGTTTCCAATACTTATCTGAATAATTTTTCTACTCTGCAGAAGCTCTTGCACTTTTGCAACACCACTAAGGTTATAAGCATTGCTACAGCAGCTAGCAGACTAACTGCACTGATCTAGTGTCTTGGATGAAAAACAGCTGTTTGGCTGCTTTCTGCTGCTTTACAGAAAATTCTACTATACCGATCAAACAGATATCTTCATTCTCGACCAGACGCTGTGAGGCACAACCTATTCGTGTGGCAAATTCAAATTTGTTGAATGCCTTTACTTTAACGCATTCAGTTTACTAACATAAAATCACACATAGAAAAATTAATTTTACGGATTTTATTTATTTTACGGAAATAAATTCATAACTCTTGAGAAAACAACGGTTGGTAAAACGGTTTTTAAGTCGTATTTTCAGTAAGATTTCTCATGAAATTACTCTGTAAAAAGTATGGTAGAACAATCCTTTCCACAAATTTCGCCTAATTAAAATATTTAAAAATCACCATTTTTAAAAAATTTACTTGGAACAGATTTATCAGTTTTTTGTCGATATCTTCGAGGCAAATTTTTTTAGCGAAAAACGGCTTTAAGGTCCATATTTTACGGACTACTAACTGTGAAAAAAGTGAATAAAAAAATGGATATTTTAAAATTTTAACACTGTCATAACCCCTTAATTATCTATCATTTTACAAAGTTCTAAGTTGACATAACAATAGCACGATGAGAAAACTGTCAATAATGTAAAAAAGTGTATTAATCAAGAAAACTTCAAATAATGCTAATAAATTGTATTATTCTTAAAACATAAAGCTTTGTAAAATCATAAATAATTAAAAATTGTAGGACAACTATCTTATGGTTTATTCTAAGATCATTTTTATCATTTGTTAAAAACAGAATATTATTCCCTTAATAGCAATCGCATTTTATCCAATTTTGAACCGCTTTTTAATAAAGATGAAAATTTATAAATTTGAATTAAAAATTTAGCTTTTAAGGAGGTAGTCGTGAGTTAATAGCAATATAAACAAGTTTCATTTATTCGGTTATAAAAAATTTTCTATTCAAGTAATCGTAATAAAACTTTTTATTCATAATGAAACTTTTCGTATTTGAAAGAATTTACTCAGACCTTAAATTTAAGAAAATTTCAATTTAAAAAGCAATTCTATTTAAAAAGCTGTAGATAATTTTCTATTTAAGCAATCGTATCAAGATATTTTTTATTTTAAAGTGCTCCATATTATGATTGTTTGAATAGAGAATTTTTTCTTAACTTAGACCTAAAAAAGAAAATCGTATCTCCTTAAAAGAAATCGCAATTGTCTTTAAAATAAATAATCGACTGTTATAAGAAAAATTTAGTTGAATAATCTATTATTTATATTTTAAAAACTATTCACGTTCTTTTTTCAAATTGCTTGATTTAGTAGAAAAATTCTAATTGTTTTGCCTCAAAAACATGAAAACTTGAAGGCCTTAAGCGATTCTTCCAGAAAAGTGCAGATACATAAATGTACATAGTATATAGGTACAAGCATTCACGCCACGGGCATGTGTACAAACGAGCTCATAATGGTTAATAATAGTTATCTTTTTATGATTAGCATAATAAAAGTAGAGAATGAAATAAATAGCTCTTCATAGGGAGGATATAAATCATGGTTATATTTCAGTGCATTTTGTCTCAGTAGGTTTTAAGTAAATTTCGTCAGGTTGCCATTTAAAATAAGTGCCACAGCATCTTCAAGAGAGATGCGTGTACTCTCAGGGTTACAGGTTTTCTTCAATATTTCATTGGCAGAATCACAGTCAACGATTTTATCCATTAGATGAAAGCCACTAATGTTCCCATCATTTTTTAATTTTCATTTTGCTACATCATAGCATTCTTCAGCCGTTAAATTAGAAGCTACCTCAGCATGTCGCCTTCTTTGAGTGCACTTAGAAACACTTTCGTAACATTGTTTTGGTCGACCTATCAGCTTGGATTCTTAGCAAAAAAGTTTGTGAGCTTTTTATTAATATATTTATCACATTAAACATTCTAATTATTAACATTAATGATTGAAAGGAGATATTTAGCTTAGTTTCATTACAAAATAGTTCTATAGCAGAAAGGATTTTCTTCAGACTGAGGTCAAGGGTGTATTGCTTTCTCGAGGAGAAAGCTTTGTAACGGTGCAAATTTTCAAATCCAAAAATGTGTTTTTAAAAAATATATGTATGTATGTACGTAAGCACGTGTGCGTACGTACGTGTACGTACGTTTTTTCAAACTTTAAAGTAATTATTATTTGTAACTTCAATTCTTTTACTGCTATTTTAGAGAAACAAGATTTTTCTTAAAAATAATAACCTCTCATATGATGCAAAAAGTCAAAAGGAACCGAAATTATATATATATATATATATATATATATATATATATGGATGATTCTTTGTAAAATCGGCCGATACAATTTAAAATTTTTTTCCAATCATATTAAATTACTTCAACTTGATGAAATACACTTCCCTGAATTTTTTCAGACTTTTTGCATTGATTATCTCTGAGCTACAGGAGGTCAAAGTTGGTAAAATCCGGTTTTTTAAAATTTTTTACTGATTTTCAAAAATTCATAGCTTTTCAGATATGCATTTTTCACTATAGGACATAAATAGGAGTTTAGTAAAAAATGTTGCCTAGTTTAAAAAAAAACTTTAAAGGTCATATATACATATTGCAATTGCTCTCCGAGGCAGTTTGTAGGGAAAAATTATTACACAATTTTTCCCGTTTTCAACGTTTCGGTGAACATTGTCACCCTCACGAGGAAAAAGAATCGGCGCACATGTATGGAATGATTTAATCCTTCCCCAGCCGTTCGCGGGCGGGGAAGGTGACAACAAGCACGGCTCTTATTATTCCGGCTTGGTCGACTACTGTTTCGGCAATACCATCAAGTAGCATATTTCATCAAGTTGAAGTGATTTAATATAGTTGGAAAAAAATTCAAATTCTGATCGGTCGATTTCACAGAGAATCACCTATATACATGCATGTGTCTACGTGTGCTTATATATATATATATATATATATATATATATATATATATATGAAGCTGCCATTGTCTTTGCTGTGTGTCTGCACAGACATACACATTTAAACACACGTGTGTGTATTATAGTGCATATAGACGGGCACAAACATAATGAAACTCTAATTAATTTCTAAATCTCTTAAAATTATTTTGTATGTGTGTATGGCTGTATGTGCGAGCATATCTTATTTTACTAAACGGATACTAAGCATAATTAATGATACACACACACGCACGCACGCACGCACACACGTGCTATTGTCTTTGCTGTATTTCTGCAAAAATATATACATTTAAACACATGTATGTATACATATACTCGTCCATATTACACAATGATAAACATAAACACAAATCAAGGGGCGCGGTAGCGCCACGATGGCAAGTATAAGGTACGTCAGTACGTACGCCGCCGTCGGGCGCAAGCCATACCCTATATATACTTTAAATTAACCCTGTTGAAAACTCGACATACAGTTATCTTCGCATTAACAACTTTGTTTGTTGCATATGAGCACCCAGATGAAAGCTTGCGACAAAACTAACAAAATAACATCGGGGTCATATTTTGTGAAATTACTTCTACCAAAAATTATTGCGAAGTGAAAGTTCGGCATCACGAATTCTCCTATACGAAAATTCTTCTCCCGGAGAAAATGTTCTCCGTGGAAGTACGTCATCGTGTGACGTCAGCTCTACGTATACTATTGTATGTATACAGTTTATATGTGTGCAAATGCAGACGAGCAGACATTTTTATGTGCAGATGCAGACGTTTTGTATTAGGCAATACAATAACACATGCTGTCATGTTAAAGAAATATACTTTTATACAGTTTGTGGTGCAGATGACGATTACAATAACAGAGTTTATTAGTATATCAGCAAAAAATTCTATTTATAAGTAATTTTATAAAAACAGTGCTATTTTAATATTTTACGACATCTCACAAACATGACTAATAGGCTAGAATTAGATAAGTATTTAGTTTTATTTTTTTATAAATCGTACATAATATAATGAAAGATTTTGTGAACTGATTCTTTGTTAAAATGTTCTTTTTTATTTTTCAGGTTTTATTGGAAGGCATACAACTATCAGGTTATAAACAATTTTCTTGTGATGTTATGTGATGTGACAAGCTAGTGACGTGAAAAATGTTTTTTTTTCTTGTGAGGAGAAAGAATTTTCTTGTGACGTGACAAGCTAGTGAAAGTGTTGTACTTTCATCGTTTAAGTATCAAGAAAGTTGTTACACAATTTCTATTGGGAGGTTACGCAACTGTCATGTTATAAAGGGAAGGAATTCCTGTGAGAAGCTAGTGATGTGAAAAATGTTTTTTCAAGATTTATAATTACTATATAAGTTCAGAAAAGAAGTGGTTTACAAGTTTTTCCCAATTTTGAGAGAGCAAGTACACTAAGTTTCCAAACGTAACGAGACTTTTCCCAAGGGAAAAGCATGTTTTGTTTTGTATAAGGTAACGAGAACTTATGAAGGTCTACAACTATCATGTTATAAAAGTAAAGAATTTTCTTGTGACGGTATAAGCTAGTGAAAGTGTTGTACTTTCATCGTCTAAGTATCAAGAAAGTTGTTACACAATTTCTATTGGGAGGTTACGCAACTGTCATGTTATAAAGGGAAGGAATTCCTGTGAGAAGCTAGTGATGTGAAAAATGTTTTTTCAAGATTTATAATTACTATATAAGTTCAGAAAACAAGTGGTTTGCAAGTTTTTCCCAATTTTGAGAGAGCAAGTACACTAAGTTGCCAGACGTAACGAGACTTTTCCCAAGGGAAAAGCATGTTTTGTTTTGTATAAGGTAACGAGAACTTATGAAGGCTTACAACTATCAGGTTGTAACGTCCTATGACGTTATTTCTTTAATACTCTTTTTACTATTTTAACTATTGAAAGGGACGTTTTACCGCAAGGTGATTGTTTTAAAAATAAGTATGATATATTATTTAAGGGAATAGCTACTAAATACTCTAGTGATAAAAATAAGGAAATAGTGTTTTCGGTTAAATTTAAGGAAATTACTTTTGCTTTGGCGATAAAAAATACAGAATTGCATTGCGATAGATTACTTATTCGTACTGAACATCCAAAATTATTTATTTTTGAAAAAGATACTAATATAAATGCTTATTATTATGATGCAGATTCTGCTTTTGTAGATGTTAATAAGTTTAATTTAGATATTTTTGCTTATGTAAATTCTAAATTTGTTTATGTTGAAAGACATTTAAGAAGTCAAATTAATGATTTATATATCAATTTAATTAGAGAAAAATGCGAACTTGAAAGAAAAGTTATCCAGAATTCCTTATCCATTGCTTCCATTTCTCCAGATGAATTTGCTTACAATATTATGAAAAAACCTGGTTATATTGCAAAATTAGCTGGTGAGGCTGTACATTTAATTAAATGTTTACCAAAAACTGTTAAGATTTTACATCTAAAACAATGTTATAATCAATTACCAGTTTCGGTTGGAAATGAAACGTGGTTTTTAACACCTAAGACGCATATTTTAATTAAGAAGGGTATGCAGGTTGATTGTAATTCTGTTATTCCTACATTTTATAAAATTGAAGAAAATTGGATTAAGTTAACACCCAAACCAGTAGTAATCGGATCACCGAATACTCTGAAACCAGATACAGAAATAAGATTGCAGTTTAAATCAGTGGATAATTTAGCTACAAATGGGGTTTATGCACAAGAAGATCTGGATTCATTGCAGCAACAATTGATGTTTCCTATGGAAAAAGTGGCCTTGTTAAATATCGTTGCAAGAGATGTAGCTGGACAATCTACAGGGGAAAACATCTTCTCGGAGAATACTCTGACTCACATTGCTGAAAATACTTGGAGAAAAATTATTGATAAATTGACAACATGGGGATCATTATCATCGGTAATAATTATGATTTTAATTATTTTAAATATAATAAAAGTAACTATTGATACTATTATTAGAGGATATGCGTTACACGCTATTTATGGATGGTCTATGCATTTTTTTGGAGCAATATTTAGCTCTATAACGCATCTGTTTTTGTCATTACAAAGAACAGATGCAAAAGATTTTAAGAGGTGTAAAAAAGAGTATAATAATAATAATGATGATGGTATTATTTTAGAGGAAATTAAGGTTGATAATCCACGAATAATTTCAAGGCCTATTTTAAACACGTCTGTGCCTACTATAGAAAATACATCTTTTATCCAAAGACAACCTCCGCCTATTCCTGATCGTTTACCTGCACTTTTGCCTGATAAAAATTCAAATTCATAAAGGAAATGTAGTATTTTTTCCTTAAGTCTAGATTAGTATTTCTTAAATGTTTTGTTTATTTTCTGTGTATGTATATTTTTATTATTTTAAGGTTGTTGGTGATTATTTTAGGCGCTGAGGGAATTACATCTAGGATGTAATTTTTGTTTATTTATTTTGTTAAGGAAGAAGTAGGAAAGGATACGATAAAGGAAAAAAAAAGTAAATACAACAATGTTTTTTTTTAAAAAAAAAATGTTTATTTTTCTATTTATATAAAACTTATAATATTTGTAGAACTTTATTGTATTAAATTGCTTTTGTATTGAATATAAGACAGGATTAAGGATTGGTTAATGGGAAGGAGAATAAAAAATAGACTTATATTTTTACAAATTTAATTATATTCATTACATATTATTACAATTATATCGGGACACAAATCGTGGTCCGATATATATATGGTATGAGTTATCAAATATTTCTATGTACACTCTATTATGTTCATTGTTATACACCTTAAGCTCATAATACATGAGTTTGGCGATGCCCCAGGTATCCTCTGCTGGTCCATAGGCGCCTTCGCAATTTTGCTGTTTAAGGAGTCTGTTGCAGTGGCGCCAGGTTCGGGTGCTCGTCCAATCTTCAAACTGAAAATAGAAAAAAAACAAAGAATTATTATTAGAATGTATGGGGAGGAAATCAAAGGAAGAAAATCAAAAGTAGCTTACATATACGAAGGTCCAACGTCGACGGCCTACGGCTGGTTCTGGAGGGGGATCTCTGCCTTCCTGACGAGCCCGCTTGCAATGTCTGGCATGTTGCCAGAGCTGAAACTATAAATTAAAAAAAAATATATATAATAATAATAGAAAATAATTGTAAATTAGTTATTGTTATTGATATTGTATTAAGTTTAAGATTAAAATATATACTTACGCATACCGCACTGCGACGCTTCTGGGGAACACCGTACATGTTGTTTTAAATGCAATAGTTGTAGTACATACTCAGGCCAATACGCCACATGTTTTATAGCCACAAAAATGTTTACTTAGCATATTTACAATTAGGTTACTTTATAAATGGAACGTTTGAATTTTGAAATATTGATTACATTGCAAATTCTTTGCAATGTTTTAGGCCCTGAGGTGTAACGTCCTATGACGTTATTTCTTTAATACTCTTTTTACTATTTTAACTATTGAAAGATATGATGATTTTCAAAACATTTCAAAATTCAAATTACAACATCGATTATGTCGATTGTATGTGGTTTGATGATTGGCACACTTTCAAAAGTAAGAGCTCAGCTGATGCTGAGCTTGCGAAACGCAGACTAAGCGTTATACTTTTGGAAGATCGTGTCATTGTATGTAAAATTACAAAATGTTTAAAAATTAATGTTCAATAATGTTGTAAATTTATAAACTAAGTTTTGAGTTTAAAAGAGGCTCAATGCCCTCAATTAGGCAGTCAAGATTTCGTATTGACTCCGTCCACGCCGGTCCAAAAATTGGCGGAGTTTGATTTATTTTTCCGTGATACTTTTGTTGTATTCTATAATTTTCTATTTTGTATTTTAAGGGAATTTTTGAATAAATATATTTTTATGAATTCTATTATTCTAAAAACAAAATACATCGGAGAGTTCGCTATCATTTAAAAACCAGCTGAAATTAATCATCGTTTTTCGGAGTGCAGCACGCAATCTATTATTTGCGGGAAAAAAGGTAAGTAAACAATCGTTGCACATTATAATTGATGGTGAGAATTAAGTATTCCTAGACACTATTAATTTAATTTTTATAAATAATCCTGACTATAGGCATTTAGTTGAGGTAATCAGGACTTAACAATGTTATAGAAGGAAAGAATTTTCTTGTGACGTGACAAGCTAGTGAAAGTGTTGTATTTTCATCATTTAAGTATCAAGAAAGTTTTTACACAATCTATTGGGAGGTTACGCAACTGTCATGTTATAAAGGGAAGGAATTCTTGTGAGAAGCTAGTGATGTGAAAAATGTTTTTTCAAGATTTATAATTACTATATAAGTTCAGAGGACAAGTGGTTTACAAGTTTTTCCCAATTTTGAGAGAGCAAGTACACTAAGTTTCCATACGTAACGAGACTTTTCCCAAGGGAAGAGCATGTTTTGTTTTGTATAAGGTAACGAGAACTTATAAAAGCCTCCAACTATTATGCGACGAAGTGCCTTCGTCGCTGGTGCGCGCAATACTCCTCCCTAGTGCCAGCTAATGTTTACATTTTGTAAATACTAATCCCCGTCTATTTCGTGTGTTTGAGTGCCTAAGGAAAATGCCGGAGAAAGCAGCGAGCTTGAAGAAAGAAGAGAGGAGTGACGAAGGAAGCGGCAGTAACGACACGTGCGGGAATGTATAGATTGTGAGCCTGCTGCGACAGGCATAGAGCGGATTGTAGAAACGAGCATGTGAGCGCCGGATGGTCGAGAGCGACGGAGAGGGGGAGGGCAAGCCAAGTTCGACAGCGCGCATAGCCCTACGGTAGATATGCGAGCCGAAGTCGTCGGACGCAGGGGAAGGGCTGTAGGGAGAGCGCTGATTGGTCGAGCGAGAGCGTCGTGGATCGCACGATCGATGCGCGCGGCGGGAGAGAACCAGAAAGAAATCGGCCGAGCGAGCGAGTGGATTGACGCGTGCGAAAGCTGAATTTGGACCCTTTGTGTGAGCGAGCGCGAGAATTCGTGAGCGTGTTAGCGAGCGAGCGCGGTAAGGATTGCAGCCAGCAAGTGCAGCCAGAGAGTGCAGCTGGAGAGATTCCCTCCTGGACGAACGAGAGGACGCCCAGAGTCGATCAAGCCCAGCGGAACGACGCCCAGCGACGACCAAGGTCAAGAGCTAGCCGAGGTCAGGAACGCGGTAGCACCCAAGGAGGTGGTGCCTACAGTGTAAGCCGGACGCCGGACGACGGAGCCGAGTTTGCGAGGGGAAGTCTAGCGAGATTAACGCGCGGTAAGTTGTTGAGTTGCGTGGCCGGATAGAGGACGGAAGGTGAGAGCGAGGCGGAGAGACATAAGGAACGCGTCGAGTGCGGTCGAGCGAGTGCAAGTGCGTGGGAGAGAGAGAGAGCGTGTGTACTTTGTGCGGTAGAGAGAGAGAGAGAGCGTGTGTACTTTGTGCGGTAGAGAGAGAGGAAAGCGTGCGTGAAGAGAGAGTGTGTGTTCCGCGAGCCGGACGAGCAACGTGAGATTCCGCGCCGCAAACCCGCGCGACGCGAGCTTCGGGCCTTCCACAGAGCCACGCGGGTCGCGGCGGGAACGCGCGCGATTCCCCGGACAAAGCCGAGCCGGAGAATACAAAGGCCGGCGCGCACGAGTGGAAGGGGAAAGGCAGTGTGAGACGAGGACAAAGCCGAGCGCGCGCGAAACGTTCGAAGCGAGGGAAGGCAACGGCGGACGAGAAATAGCCGGAGATTCCGAGAGCCGAGCGAGCGATTGGGCGCGCATTAAGGAAGATTGTTAATAGCGTTAAGTAAAAGTTGAATAAATAAGAGTCGACAATAATTTGTGCGTGTGCTTAATCGAAAATCCCGAACATCCGTGTCCTTCCCGAAGCGGAGATCCCCGCTAACCTCCTCCGAGATCCGGATGTAAAGAAATTATAGTGCGTGGTCCTCGGGAAGCCTTCTCGCGAGATTTTTATCTCGAAAGTAGTCGAGACAACGTCACAAATGGCGCCCAACGTGGGGCTCTAGCGAGGATTTGTTCGGAATTTTCGAGTTCGCGGTCGGAAGTCGCCGAGTTGCGTGAAGCGCGTTGTGTGTATGTTGTGTGCGAGCGTGTGAGCGTCTTTCTTTCCAGCGGAGATTCGGCGTAGAAGGAACTTGAGACGTCAACAGTGTGCGAGTCGAGTTCGTGGAATTGAGCGTGCGTGCATGTGCTTTCTTATTTTAAGAGGATAAATAAGGTGAGTGCCGGCGAGTGTGCTAGTGCACGCCCGACGTATATATATATATATATATGCACATATTTGAGCGTATAGCGCATATAGCTATATATTCGTCGCGCGCGCGGTTTCGAGTATTTATTTAGCGAGATGGTGGATCCAAATCAGTTGACGCGCGATACTATGAAGGGGCGAGAGTTTAGAAGCGTGAAAAGAGAGGTAGGAAAATTGACTTTCGAGGAGTTAATTGCCGAAATACATGAGCGGCGCCTCAATAGCGTGGGGACTCTGACTATATTGCGCGATCGGTTGACGCGAGCATGTCTGCGGGAGACGTATCCTGAAATAGGTATACCGTGGTATGACGACGATTGGGCACCGCGCCTCTCGCCGAGGCCGAGAGCAGCAGTAGTCGGAGGTGAGCCGCCGGTAGGGATCGTCGACGCGAGAGTTACCTACTCGGATCATGCGGGAGAGTCGAGCTCGAGCGAGGAATGCTCGCCTCGGCTGATCCAAACAGAGGCCAACGTTCATCCTAGCCCCCGAGAACCGGGTACGTGGCAGGAGTTTGTTCGTGCAGTCAGTACGCCCGTTACGACTGCGCCTACGACGAGCGTGATTACCACGACAGCGCGGAGTGCAGCAGCGCCGATCGTGTCGGTTGTTAGCGCGTATGCGGATCCGGCGACAAGGGGCCGTCTCATGCCGAGCGAGATACCTCGCGTTTCGATGCGACAAACGTTGTCGCAATACGCTCAGTCAGATGCCGAGTACATGTATTTCACAGCTGAGATGATAAAGCGCGGTATCAAACCTCTTGGGCCGGAAGCTGAGAATTTTGCGGCGAGAGTCGATCACGCGCGGCGAAATGACGGTCGGAGAGAGTTGATTCCCGAGAACCCTCGAGTGTGCGGATTCGAGGCGCCGGGCACCCGGCTCAGCAATTCGACCGCTGCAATAGCGACGCCGCGCGAGCCAACTTCGCTGTGGGAACAGCCGGGTCAGAGGGGAGTATGGCAACCTTCGATTCCGTATACCGCGTCCACGGGACAAAAGCCGCGGCTCTTGGAGACGAATCGCGTCCGAATTAAATTCATCAGTACGCCGAAGGTGCCGATTCAGCCAGTGCCGACTGAGAGTTCTTCGCGTTACTTTACGCCGGTTGAAAATTTCGACGAGATCCGAAGAGCCTCGGAGAGGACGGAATCCTCAGCCGGAGAAGAGCGTAGAAACGCGGAGTTGAGAGAGGGAGAGTCTGAAGAAGGCGAGCACCCTCGCACTTCACCTTTTAGGAAACGCGCAGCGGCGCCTCTGCCGCAGAAAGCTCCTTACGTGCCGAAGCGCCAGGAATCGAGAGCCAAAGTCCCCATAGGTGCGCGAAAACTCAATTTTTCGAGTCGCGCGCTGGCGAGCTCGTCGGACGAGAGCGATCGCGAGGAACCCGAGCCTATCAAGGCACGCGTTACAACGAGAGCGCGCCGCCACGAGTTACGGCGAGAAAAGCGAGCGAGCGACGGGAGAATGGCTCAGCCGGTGCAGAGAGCGGCGCGAGAGGAGAGAGAGAGCTTTCATCGAGGCTCCCTGTAGAGAGGCTGCCTAAACGCGATTCGAGAGATTACCTAGTCGAAGAGCGCGCGCGCGAGGACAGACGTCACTCGCGACGAGCGGAAAGCGATCAGTCGTCGCGGTTGTGTGAAGATAACCCGCGATGCAGTAATTGGGAGCGCGAATCGGATGTTGGCCGGATGGCGAGCGAGAAACTTCAAGCGGTGAAGAGTTTGAAGAGCTGGTGTTTGAGCCAATTCGCGGGGGAAGATAAGACGGAAGATCCCGAGGAATTTTTAGAGCAGGTGGAAGAGTGTCGCGGAATCTCCGACGCGGCTCTGTTAGCCGCGATTCCATGTTGCCTGACGAAGAGGGCATCGCGTTGGTTCCGTACGGTGCGAACGGAAATGCGCACGTGGAAGGAGTTTTGCCGGAAGTTCAGGGATCAGTATATGCGAATTTGCGATCGCGAAGATTTGGTGGAAGATCTCCAGCGCCGAACGCAGGCCGAGGGGGAAAAGATATCGAGCTACTTAGCTAGCTTCAAATAGATCATTTCTCGTTTTCGGTATCCGCCGGCTCTGGAAGAGCAAGTCGAACTCGCGTATAGGAAATTGCATCCGAAGTATCGAGAAGCGTTTGGCGACAAAATAATAGAGTCATTAGACGATATTGAACGGTACGGAAATATCTATGAGCGCAAGAAGGATCTCGATGCTCGTTACATGCCGCCGCCGACAGCTGATAAGATGCGTGTGCCGGGAGCTGCGTACACTGGGCCGCGTAAACCCAAGGTCGCAGCCGTGCAGGAAGAGAGCGAAGGCAAGGTGGCCGCGGTAGAAGTAGAGAAGGATGGTAGTAAAAAGGCGAAGGGAAAGGGCCAAGCGCAAAAGAAGTCGACAAGTAAGGATGACAGTCTGCCGGATGCGAAAGATGTCAATGCCGAAAAAGGCGAGCTGAAACCTGCGCTATCGTACGCCGCATCGGCGCAGTCGGTGGCTCAAGGCTACGTCGTGCACGGCGGCCGAGGACCAGCGGCGGAAGGCGCTTTAGCGTTCCCGCGTGAGAGTGAATATCGCGGAGAGCAAGCGCACTTGTCGAATGCGCCTCGAAATCTGTCGCCCGGGAACGTGCGTGCGTACGAAAACGGCTATCGAGGAAATTCGAGTTTCCCAGGAGCCGGAGCGATTCCAAAGCGACGCGAAGAGGGGATTCCGAGCGCGTGTTACTTCTGCCAGAGGGTGGGCCATCGGATGATGGAGTGTCCCGATGTTACCTGTTACAGGTGTCGACAGAAAGGTCACACAACGCGTGCGTGTTCCGAGAGGAAGCCGGAAGCTGGTGCGCGGGAGGTGTATTCACCTGCGCGAGAGCGGTGTCAAGGCTGCGGGGCTGACGGGGTAACTGTGCGAACGTGTCAGCGGTGTAAAAGTATCCTGTGGAGTTTGGGAAATGTGCCGAGCGGGGCACAGGGCTAAATCTTGTGCCTCGCGAAGTAAGAGAGCGGGATACTGAGCGTGATTGGGTAAACAATGAGCGAGATAGGGCGAAAAGTAGCGAAATTCCATATCCATCCAAATTCCATCCAAATTGCTTCGAATAGAAGCAGGTGCGAAGAGAGTGAGATTTTGCGAAGATGCGATTATTAGCGACTTACGTGAGAGCGAGAGTTTGAGCGAAAGCGAGCATATTAGCGAGATTAGGCCGATTTCGTTGCCAACCGTAGATAGGCCCCAACAAAGCGAGAGGACGCGAGGGTTGTGGCAAACTGCGGCCGGAATGGGCTCGGGTCTTAGGGAGGGGGAGACTCCTGCGTGGGCAATGAGAGAATTTTCGCGTATAGCGGATGATGCGAAGGTTGAATTTGAGCGCGAGCGTGAGAGCGAAAAATTAAGCGAGTCAAGTGTGGACGAAGCGACGGGTTTTGCAAATTTGTCGAATATTGTGCGAGCGATTGCGGAATTAGAGGCGAGCGTAGAGCCGTGCGAAGCGCGCGCCAAGGTGCCGGAAGATATTGCGAGTCCGCCGGAGGAGGGGGAGGTCACATTAGCTGCAGTCTCCGAGGACAATAGAAATTACATTTCTATTAATATTGGAGGACAGCAGCGATTGGCACTTCTCGATCCGGGGGCCACTTTATCAATGGTTAAGCCGTGCGTAGCAGAAGCGTGTAGAGATCGTTGGAAACCGAGTAATTTACGAGTGCGAACGGCTACGGGTTCGATTAGTCGCGTGGAGGGAGTAATGCGAGCGATGTTAGATATTGATCAAAGATCGGAAGCTATCGACTTGTATGTCGTACCGGCTTTGGATCACGATGTGTTACTCGGAATGGATTTTTGTCAAAAATTCGACATAGACACGCGACACGGGAGGAAAATGTGGCGCGCGTTCGAAGGTCAATGGCAGGAATTCGTTTCGAACACACTGGGGACTCAAGCCCTGATCTTTGCGGAATGCGCCGGGATTTCGGGAATAGAGTCGGAGGAGCGCGAGCGAATTGATAAGTTGGTAGACAAGGTGTTAGCGGATCAGCCGGAGGGGCCCGGTTGTACGTGGATGGCGGAGCATCATATTTACGTGACTGACGAAACTCCAATCAAGCACAGGTGGAGGCGCCGGTCTCCGCAGGTGATGGAGTGGTTCGTCGAAGAATGCAAACGTTTGTATAGCGAGGGATATAGAGAGATCCGCGTCCGATTACGCGCACGCGCCGGTTCGAGTGCCGAAGCCGGACGGTTCATTTCGATTCTGCGTAGACTTCCGAGACATGAATAAAGTAACGAGGAAAGACGCATATCCTATGAAAAACATGGATTCGATTCTCGACCAATTGCGAACGGCGCGTTATTTGACGAAAATCGACTTGCGACAAGCGTATTTTGAAATTCCGCTCGCGAAGGAGAGCCGGAAGTATACGGCTTTCGCAATTCCGGGATTGGGATTGTGGCAATTCACCATGATGCCTTTCGGGTTGTCCAACGCTCCCTGCACTCTGCAGAGAATGCTTGACGTTTTATTCGGGCCGGAGTTTGAGCCGAGCGTGTTTAGCTATTTCGACGATTTAATTGTCGCGATGGAGACATTCGAAGAGCACTTGGAGTGGGTAGAAAAAGTGTTGCGAAAATTAAACGAGGCAGGGCTGGTGGTGAATAAGAAGAAGTGTAGCTTTTGTTGCGACAGCATTCAGTATCTTGGCTTTTTGCTCGATCGCGAGGGACTGCGACCAGATCCCGAGAAGATCGAGCCGATTGTCAAGTTTCCAGAGCCGAAAAATACGACGCAACTACGCCGGTTTTTAGGGATGGTCGGGTGGTACGCGCGTTTCATCGAGCAAGACTCGGAGCTCAAGAGGCCGCTGAATAAACTGCTGCAAGAGAAGTTCAAAAATCGATGGTTTTGGCAAAAAGAGCAGCAAGAGTCGTTCGAAGCGCTTAAGAGAGCTTTAACGGAAGCTCCGGCACTCGCGCGTCCTGATTTTTCGAAGCCGTTTACGCTTCAAACAGACGCGAGCGCGTACGCCGTCGCTGCCGTTTTAACTCAGGAGGGAGAAGACGGAGAGCACCCTATTATTTACGTGAGCCGGACGCTTACTCCTGCGGAAAAGAATTATACCGTCACGGAAAAGGAGGCGCTTGCCGTAATTTGGGCTATCCGAAAACTCCGCCCGTACCTCGAAGGATACAAATTTCGCGTGATTACGGATCATGCAGCGTTGAAGTGGCTGAGGAATTTGAGAGATCCGACAGGGCGTTTGGCGCGATGGGCACTCGAGCTACAGCAGTGGGACTTTGAGATTATATATCGAAAAGACGCGCTGAATCATATGCCGGACGCGTTGTCGCGCGCGAACGAGTCGGAAGAGGGAGCAGCAGCGAGTTTTAGCGTAATTGAGGACGAGGAATATTTGAAACTTTGCGAGGAGGTAGAGAAGTTTCCTCTGAAGTATTCAAATTGGCGAGTTGAAGACGGAAGGTTATACAGATTTAGCAATGAGCCGATGTTGGACCCGATAGTAGACAGAGACGAGAAATGGCGGCTCGTAGTACCAGTGGAGCATCGCGAACGCGTGCTGAAAGAGGCCCACTGCACGCCGTCGTCAGGGCATTTGGGAGTAGAGAAGACGTACGACAGAGTTGCGCGTGAATATTATTGGAAAGGCGTGTATCACGATGTTCATAATTTCGTGAGAGAATGCGATGTGTGCAGGCAGTACAAAGTCTCGCAGTCGGGAAAGCAGGGACTGTTGGGGAAAAGAATTGTCGAGCGTCCGTGGGTGGTGGTCGCGGCCGACCTGATGGAATTCCCTCCTTCTAAATCGCGGAATAAGTATTTGATAGTATTTCAGGACTTATTCACGCGATGGATCGAGGTAAAACCAATCAGGAAGGCCGACGGAAAGTGAATCGCGCGTGCGTTCGAGGACCTAATTCTTTTTCGGTGGGAAACGCCGGAATATTTTTTGTCAGATAATGGAAAGGAGTTTGATAATAAATATTTGGCCGGAGTTTTAAAGGAATACGGAGTGAAGCACGTGACTACCGCACCGTATGACCCGCAAGCGAATCCGGTTGAGAGAAGTAATCGAACGCTCAAAACTATGATTGCCAGTTTTGTAAAGGGCGATCATAGGGACTGGGACGTACATGTACACGAGTTTCGACACGCCGTGAATACCGCCGTACAGTCCCCTCTCAAGGTGTCGCCCGCGTTCTTAAATTACGGCCGGCATCCGAAGCCAGTTGCGAGTTTGCGTAGAGAAGCGGAGAATAAAGAGGGTGTAAGTAAAATCGCGCCGGAAGTGTGGGTGGACAGAGTGAAGCGTTTGGATGCGTTGAGAGATTTAGTGTCAAAGTATATAGATCAAGCGCACGAGAAGCAGGCGAGAGAGTATAACAAGGGCCGGAAGCACGTCGAGTTTTTCGTAGGAAACTTAGTGGATAGGAAAACACACCCGCTATCAGACGCGAGTAAGAAGTTTTCGGCGAAGCTCGCGCCGAAATACGAGGGGCCGTTTGTGATTGCAGAGGTACTAGGGCCGACTACGTATCGTTTGGCGGCGGGGCCGGGGGTCGACCCAGGTCGACGGATCGCGAAAGCGGACGTATCCGAATTGCGTCGTCATATACCTCCTCGGGGGAGCCCGTCATCTGCAAGCAAATCCTAATTCCTCACTGAGTTTCAGGCAAGCTGATGTCGGAGCGCCCGCCAAACGGGAGCCGGAGTCCATTGCCGGACGCCGTCGACGAGGACCATCTCCTGCGAGAACTGTCAGCTGAGGCCAATCCAACATCAAGGATGGAGTTCAACGACGAGAGAGGGGAGAACCTCGTAGCCGTCGCTCATGCGGAGAACCCTCCGCCCCTGAGAAGCGATTACGAGACGGAAGCGGAAGTAGCGGGCAGTCAGCTGTTCGCTGGAGAGCCTGTTGAACAGCGTCATCTGAGCGGCGCAGCGAGCGTAGAGGCTGTTGGAAACATCGAGGCCGAGTCTCCGGAAGCAAAGAAAGGCGGACGAAAGCCGTCCTTTGTCGGCTCCTGGGCCGACGAGGTGGAAATCGAGCTTGAGAAGTCGGAGAGTCTGAGCTCATTGGAGACTCCGCCGAGAGCAAAACCACTGGGTTCGCGCATAGATCAGGCCATGTCCCAGGGGACCATTCCGAAGCACTTCGGTGCCGAGTGTAGCCCGCCACCCCCGCAGCGAAGAGAGGAGCCCATGGAATGGGATAAGCCGGAGGGAGAAGCGGAGAACGCGGAAGCCCAGAGCTCGGCTGCGCAACGAGAGCTCGACTGCTACTTGTCAGGCGAACAAGCGGTCGGTGGAGAACACCACCCTCGAATTGAGAGCATGGGAAGCAAACAGGTACTGCGAGTGGCTCCGAGCACGTGGAAGCCGACAGACCTGTTCGCTTCATTCCTACCGATCGAGATCGACCTGACGAATGTGCCGGATGGAGACGAAGACTGGGACCTCCCCGAAGGTCCAAGCAGGTCAGCTGAGGCCAGTGCGAGGAGAGAACAAGAACGAGCGCGTAGGCGAAGGAAGAGGCGTAGGTCGCCAAATCCGAATAGGCAACTCACGGGTGACGACTATTTTCCGTACGACTTGCCGTCGAGGACTGCGTCGCCGGAACCAGGGCCGCCGCTGAGAGGGTCGGATGTGAACGTAGTGATGGAAGAAAGAGACAGAAGCGACGTTAGAAGAGAAGAACAAGTAGCGAGAGAAGAGCGTCCAGCAACAGAAGAGCGACCAGCGAGAGACGAGCATTCCGCGAGAGACACGCAATCTACAAGAGACGCGCGTCCAATGAGAGACGGACGAGGGGGGACGATGACCTGCCCGGACGAAGCTGCCTGGCGAGCATGCAACTTCCCGCTCGTCAATTTAGAGCCGAGGAGATCCGGGATGATGTTCGGCGGCTGCGGGAGCATTCCAACCGACCCCGCGATCGATCCACCGCCGTACTGCTGTTTACGTTGCTGGGACCGGAATCATGGAGTTCGTAACTGTCCGCGCGCGGAGCAGCAGAGATACTGCCGGAATTGCGGACGATTCGGAGTCGACACGTCTGACTGCCCTCGTTGCGCGAGAGCCTACTTGCGATACCTCCGAGGACCGTTGCTGCAGAGTCAGGGCGGACGAAGTACAGCGACCAGAGAGGAAGGGGCTCAACCGCGCGCAGAGGACAGCAACCTCAGGCGAGTAGAAGCGCAATTGAGGGAGCGACGCAGCGCAGCAGAGAGGCAGGAGCAGAACGAGAACACAGCCGTTAGAAGAGAGCCGGAGATGAGCGTAGAGCAACGCCAGTATCACGAGGAGCGAGAGCTTCAAGAGATACGCGAAGAGCTGCTGCGCCAGAAGCGAGAAAGAGAAGAATTGGCGCGAAGAGAGATGGTGCGGAGGACGGAAGAAGACAGGGCGAGGATCCAGAGGCAAATTGAGCAAGAGGAAGAGATGCGAGCGAACATGCGCCTTGTGCAGGAGCGACAAGCTAAAGTTTACGCGCTGCAGCAGCACCTCGCTTATCAACAGCAGATGGGACGAGCCGCAGAGTGGCGACTGCGGCAGGTCTTAACTCCTGTCGAAATGCGAACGCCACCGTATGCAGCAGGAGAACGAGCAGGACCCACGCTTCCTCAGGGAGGAGGAAGCTGGCCGAAAGCCCAACACAGCGTGCAGGAGGTCCTGGCTCTCCTGAACAGCATGCAAGGACTTTCGAACGAGACGAAGGAACTAGTAGTTCGGCAGGTCTTTGGAGGTCCACAGTAAGCTGATAGATGTGCGAGCTGGATGAGGAGCGAGAGACGGAAGGACGACAGGTGGAAGGCGAAGCCCGGGGACAGGGCAGGCGAGGTCATATTTTTTTTATTTTATGCGTTGTATATCTATGTGCTGGCTGTGTGGTAGACCGATTAGTCGGAGACTAACGCGGTTTAGGGAGGGGGATTGCGACGAAGTGCCTTCGTCGCTGGTGCGCGCAATACTCCTCCCTAGTGCCAGCTAATGTTTACATTTTGTAAATACTAATCCCCGTCTATTTCGTGTGTTTGAGTGCCTAAGGAAAATGCCGGAGAAAGCAGCGAGCTTGAAGAAAGAAGAGAGGAGTGACGAAGGAAGCGGCAGTAACGACACGTGCGGGAATGTATAGATTGTGAGCCTGCTGCGACAGGCATAGAGCGGATTGTAGAAACGAGCATGTGAGCGCCGGATGGTCGAGAGCGACGGAGAGGGGGAGGGCAAGCCAAGTTCGACAGCGCGCATAGCCCTACGGCAGATATGCGAGCCGAAGTCGTCGGACGCAGGGGAAGGGCTGTAGGGAGAGCGCTGATTGGTCGAGCGAGAGCGTCGTGGATCGCAAGATCGATGCGCGCGGCGGGAGAGAACCAGAAAGAAATCGGCCGAGCGAGCGAGTGTACTTTGTGCGGTAGAGAGAGAGAGAGCGTGTGTACTTTGTGCGGTAGAGAGAGAGGAAAGCGTGCGTGAAGAGAGAGTGTGTGTTCCGCGAGCCGGACGAGCAACGCGAGATTCCGCGCCGCAAACCCGCGCAACGCGAGCTTCGGGCCTTCCACAGAGCCACGCGGGTCACGGCGGGAACGCGCGCGATTCCCCGGACAAAGCCGAGCCGGAGAATACAAAGGCCGGCGCGCACGAGTGGAAGGGGAAAGGCAGTGTGAGACGACGACAAAGCCGAGCGCGCGCGAAACATTCGAAGCGAAGGAAGGCAACGGCGGACGAGAAATAGCCGGAGATTCCGAGAGCCGAGCGAGCGATTGGGCGCGCATTAAGGAAGATTGTTAATAGCGTTAAGTGAAAGTTGAATAAATAAGAGTCGACAATAATTTGTGCGTGTGCTTAATCGAAAATCCCGAACATCCGTGTCCTTCCCGAAGCGGAGATCCCCGCTAACCTCCTCCGAGATCCGGATGTAAAGAAATTATAGTGCGTGGTCCTCGGGAAGCCTTCTCGCGAGATTTTTATCTCGAAAGTAGTCGAGACAACGTCACAATTATGTTATAGAAGGAAAGAATTTTCTTGTGACGGTATAAGCTAGAGCAAGTGTTGTACTTTCATCGTCTAAGTATCAAGAAAGTTGTTACACAATTTCTATTGGGAGGTTACGCAACTGTCATGTTATAAAGGGAAGGAATTCCTGTGAGAAGCTAGTGATGTGAAAAATGTTTTTTCAAGATTTATAATTACTATATAAGTTCAGAGGACAAGTGGTTTACAAGTTTTTCCCAATTTTGAGAGAGCAAGTACACTAAGTTTCCATACGTAACGAGACTTTTCCCAAGGGAAGAGCATGTTTTGTTTTGTATAAGGTAACGAGAACTTATGGAAGCCTACAACTATTATGTTATAGAAGGAAAGAATTTTCTTGTGACGTGACAAGCTAGTGAAAGTGTTGTATTTTCATCATTTAAGTATCAAGAAAGTTTTTACACAATTTCTATTGGGAGGTTACGCAACTGTCATGTTATAAAGGGAAGGAATTCCTGTGAGAAGCTAGTGATGTGAAAAATGTTTTTTCAAGATTTATAATTACTATATAAGTTCAGAAGACAAGTGGTTTACAAGTTTTTCCCAGTTTTGAGAGAGCATACGATGAAATACGATTACGCTTCCAAACCAAGTCATCAATATTAAATGTAACTTGTCTGCGTTTCGCGTTGTAATATCGTGCCTGCTTTTGCGATGCACGTTCGATATTCTTCTCAACATCTAATTGCAAACCAAATAGTTTACACATCCGCTCTCCCCAATTCTTCACCGCAATCTTCTGAGCTTCCTCTCTATCAGCCTTTTCTTCCTTTCGCTTGGTACTTAGCGGTGGCGCAGGGTTTCTTCCCATGTTGAGGAAAGTTGGACTAACTCCTGTAGACTCTTGCACAGAGGTATTGTATGCAAAGGTTAACTCGGGCAAATACTTATCCCAGAGCTTATGTTCCTCCTCAATAATAGCAGGGATCATCGTTTTGAACGTTCGGTTTACACGCTCAACCGGATTTGCCTGTGCGTGATATGGCGATATCATCTGATGCTCAACGCTGCTTTCTGTCAAAAACTTTTTCATAACCTTGTTACGAAATTCCGTACCGTTATCCGACAGAAATATTTCCGGAGTACCAAACCTCAAAAATACATGCTCCTTCAAAGCATTCTTGATACTAATACCATACGCTTTCCGCAAAGGTATCACCTCTATCCACCGAGTAAAAACATCTAGCAGGTTCAGCAAATAGGTATATCCATTCTTGGATCGAGGAAATGGACCCATCATATCACCGGCTACAACTTCCCATGGACCAACCGGTTTCTTATTTTTCATGGTACCAGCAGGTAACAGCTGTTCCACTTTACACTGTTGACAGACAGTGCATGACTTAACAAATCTTTGAACATCTTTATACATTATCTTCCAGTAAAAATATCGCGCGACTCGCTCATACGTCTTACGATGACCCAAATGGCCGGACGTGGGCACGCAATGCGATTCGCGAAGTATCTGCGGTATCTTATCTCTGGACACGACCAGCTTCCAAGCATCCATATCTTCTAGAACGTCTTCTAAAATTGGATCAGGCTTCTAATGATACAATTTACCAGCAACAATCTTCCAATCTGGAAATTCGTGAGGCTTTTCTAAAGTTTGCTGATACATCTGTATATACCACTGATCGGTAATAGTTTCTGATAGATGCAATTCGCTGTTCATCGGAGTCATCTTCTTCAAACATCCGCGATAATGCATCTGGAACATAATTTTCTTTGCCAGGACGATATTCAATCTCATAGTCATATGACTGCAACTCCAATGCCCATCGAGCTAATCGACCATTAGGATTACGTAGATTACAAAGCCATTTTAAACTTGAGTGGTCGGTAACCACTTTAAAATGATAACCCTCCACATATGCACGAAATTTCTTAATTGCCCAGAGAACGGCAAGAACTGGAAAATTTTTAGATTATCCCTCTAAGTGACTGGCTTGACAATTTATATTATCTATATACATTCAACAGATCATAACGGAATGGAATTTTTTTGCCATGCCTGGTTAGGTCACTCTAGTGTATATATTGTAGTTCATAAATAAACACTACGTTAGTAGCTGATTGCTTTAAATACATCTTACCTTAAAAGCTATAAATTTAGAATATATTTAATAAACTATAACTTGTTTGCTAAATGACTCAATTCAATTTAGAATAGAACTCAATAGAACTCAATAGAACTCAATTTAGAATATATTTAATAAACTATAACTTGTTTGCTAAATGACACTATTTAATATTGACACTAAATTTATGATGTCAACCGTGTAAGTATTTATGTGAAAGTCATACAGGGGATACCACAACTTTACTGACACTATTTTTTACAGGTTTTCATAAAGTTTGAATTCGATTACAGTTTTCTAAACGTTTACCGAATTAGGTGGGTTGCATTAAAAATGATAATACATCTATCATAAAGAATCATAGGGATATTGGAAATTAACTTACATATACTTCTTTTTATTCTAAATATTATTTTCATTATTCCATAATATAGATTGAACAATTGTAAAGGATACGATATAAAATTGTATAAATATTAAAATGCTATATCACTCATGGTCTGCATGACAATAGTATACGTAACGTACAAATGCTTTCGAGAAAGCAGTTATCAATTAATTAATTAGCAATAATTTTAGACGTACAGATTTCTTTGATGTATATTTGCGAAACAAATCATTATGGAACTTAACATAAAATTTAGTGTCAATAAAGGAAAAAAACGCGCTATTCTATTTACCTGGAGGGTGGTGTGGAAAAGATAGATTTCTTGGTAAATAATAATGATCTAAAAAAACTATTTACTCTGCAGATAGTGTCTAAAAAATAATTATTATTATTATTACAATAATCCATGAGCAAATGTACATTAATATTTTAAATTTATTACTTATTTAGTTGATGTTAACTATTCTTTGTAATTTACATATTATATACCTTTTAAAAGTAGTGAAATCTCTCTCCCCCCCCCCCCAAACAAACCTTTTCAATGTAAAAAGCTGGCAAGTATAAGGTCGTTTCTTCATGTAAAAATTAAAGATTAATTTTACAACTCTTGATAACCTTAATGTAAAAAAAACTCTTAATAACACTTATGCAGACAAAACCAAACTTTTATTAACATTCATACAGACAAAATAAAAATTCTTAGAGCTTACTCTAAAATTCAACTTTAATTTTCAAACTTCGACAACTCTTATGTAGTCGAAATTATAAATGCTGTATTCTATACAGTTATTTAATTATGGAAATTAAAGATCTTGATAACACTTATATAGACAAAATACTAGTAGCTTTACTGCATACTCTTAAGACCTGTTGATATTATAATCGTCAGATCAACAAATAATATATCTTCTTTCCTCTTGTGAATAAGTGATCGAATACAAATACTGGAAGAATATGTGATACTTATAGATCAAGTTGGAAAACAAATAATTATGTTAGGATGAATGTCTTCTTTTACCTCTGCAATGAGTTAATCACAATCACTCAAATCATGATGCTTATACATTAAGCTAAAAAATCCGAAACTCTCATGTATGAAAATATGAACGTGTAACCATCTTCGCGTTAAGGGTCTGTTGGACAGATTACCATTTCTTTAGTGTCACTTCTCCTTCGATTATCTATACCTTCGATTTGACATAAATTCTCATTTTAATTTTAAGAAAAGAAACTTATGATATCAATAAATAAATTGGCAAGTTTTTTGCTATAAAAAATAATTGTTTTCAAATAAATAAATAACCGATTAAATTGAGGAAGGATTATAAATATATGTGTTCATATAAACACTCAATCAAATTGCAGCATGTGAAAAGGTGGATAGCCTGTGAAAAGGTACAGTCGGGTACAATTAAAACTTTGAATAATTGCGACTGCTGCCACGTTCTGTACATGTAATAGAATGGTATGATGTTCTTACATGACATTATCACATGAAAAATGTGCCCATAATATGTAGTAATATCATGTTTGTCTAAAATTATTATGTAATTTAACAAGATTGTTTCGCATCATGAAAACTTTTTCATTTATTTATGGAAGCTGAGAGCGGATGTACAATCTACTCTACTTAGTAATTCAGTAAATGTATTGCTATCCTTATTTCATTCAAAATCTATGTCCAGGACGTTTATATACAATTATATATGAGATTTAAATTCTGTTGATTTACATACATTTAAAAAAAACAGGAACAAATTCTATCATGTAGAACGCAATTTTTTGACGGAAAAACTTGCCGCCCCGTCCTATCATAGATAATCGATGAACCGCTAAATGTCAGTGTAATTATCAATATCATAAAATTTTTAATATAGTTAATTTATCGTACTATTATCCTATAATGCGTAATACTCAAATCATTATATTAAACTGTGAGACCAATGGCCTCAAATAATAAAAAACAATGGAATTTTTTAATTAAGTAAAGATTTTAATTAAGTTAAGATTTGAAACTAAAAGCTGTAAACTACATAAATATTAATTGAAAACTTTTAAACTTGATTTATTTTCCAACTAGAGTCATAGAAATTTATTTTATAACATTTTTTTAATATGTAATAATAGTTACAATTATTTTCAATCAACTTCCTGCAATCTTCCGATAATACTAACAGAGGTTTGTAAAACATACATACAAATAACCAAAAATGAGCTTAGAATGATTGCAAGATTAAGTTTGAATTCTTCAACAATTCGTCAAGGACAGTAATAAATACATATAGAATGAAAAATCGATTCAGAGATTTTTCAACGGTGTTTCATTAACAAGTTAATTTGGTTAACCTTGCATAATTTAAAGATGGTATACATCGTTATCTATGATAGGACGGGGCGGCAAGTTTTTCCGTCAAAAAATTGCGTTCTACATGATAGAATTTGTTCCTGTTTTTTTTAAATTTATGTAAATCAACAGAATTTAAATCTCATATATAATTGTATATAATCGTCCTGGACATAAATTTTGAATGAAATAAGGATAGCAATACATTTACTGAATTACTAAGTAGAGTAGATTGTATATCCGCTCTCAGCTTCCATAAATAAATGAAAAAGTTTTCATGATGCGAAACAATCTTGTTAAATTACATAATAATTTTAGACAAACATGATATTACTACATATTATGGGCACATTTTTCATGTGATAATGTCATGTAAGAACATCATACCATTCTATTACATGTACAGAACGTGGCAGCAGTCGCAATTATTCAAAGTTTTAATTGTACCCGACTGTACCTTTTCACAGGCTATCCACCTTTTCACATGCTGCAATTGGATTGAGTGTTTATATGAACACATATATTTATAATCCTTCCTCAATTTAATCGGTTATTTATTTATTTGAAAACAATTATTTTTTATAGCAAAAAACTTGCCAATTTATTTATTGATATCATAACTTTCTTTTCTTAAAATTAAAATGAGAATTTATGTCAAATCGAAGGTATAGATAATCGAAGGAGAAGTGACACTAAAGAAATGGTAATCTGTCCAACAGACCCTTAACGCGAAGATGGTTACACGTTCATATTTTCATACATGAGAGTTTCGGATTTTTTAGCTTAATGTATAAGCATCATGATTTGAGTGATTGTGATTAACTCATTGCAGAGGTAAAAGAAGACATTCATCCTAACATAATTATTTGTTTTCCAACTTGATCTATAAGTATCACATATTCTTCCAGTATTTGTGTTCGATCACTTATTCACAAGAGGAAAGAAGATATATTATTTGTTGATCTGATGATTATAATATCAACACGTCTTAAGAGTATGCAGTAAAGCTACTAGTATTTTGTCTATATAAGTGTTATCAAGATCTTTAATTTCCATAATTAAATAACTGTATAGAATACAGCATTTATAATTTCGACTACATAAGAGTTGTCGAAGTTTGAAAATTAAAGTTGAATTTTAGAGTAAGCTCTAAGAATTTTTATTTTGTCTGTATGAATGTTAATAAAAGTTTCGTTTTGTCTGCATAAGTGTTATTAAGAGTTTTTTTTACATTAAGGTTATCAAGAGTTGTAAAATTAATCTTTAATTTTTACATGAATTCAAATATTTCCTGCTGTAGCTAAATCTAACCACTGATGGGCGCCAATATAACGGGGATTGTCCGCGTTAAATGTAGATTTCTTCTACTTGAATTCTCCGTGGGTTTTAGATAAAGAAGAACAGGGATAATACATAAAACTATTAAATGAAACACACTTGACGTTCGGTAGAAGGCTATTGCGTATATTGAACTCAAAGGATGTAATCGTATACACAATAGATATATACACTGGTGCTTACTATGCACACAGAGCTAATGATGCTAAACGCACTGGTGAGAGTGAGAGAGAAAAGCTGGTACTTACAAATCAGCAAAGTACGCTCGCACGAATATCGATTGAAATGCGGTCTCGCTATGATTCAGCTTCTTATCCAATACCACACAACCGCAATTGTACAATACACCTTATGCGCACCCGCGTAGACGCAATTTATACAACAATAAATAATTTAAATAGATCGGTGATGGTAAATAGACGCTATCTTTCGCTCGAAATATAGCCTGCGCGCTCGATAGCTGAATCGAATCTAACGCCTAACCTAACGTGACGCCACGAGCTTCTCTCTTTCGCGCCCTCTCACCAGACGAACAGCTCTGGTGCGCGGGAACATCTGAAAACTCAACTCACATCCAAATATATAAAAACATATGTATTAAAATAAAACGTGCATGCGGCGTGACGATACTCGTCACACAATAAATAAATTGGCAAGTTTGTTGTTATAAAAAGTAATCGTTTTGAAATAAATAAATAACCGTTTAAATTCAGGAAGGATTATAAATATGTATGTATTCATATAAACACTCGACCAAAGCATGTGAAACGTAGATAGCCTGAACGGCAAATGGGGCCTTACGTGCCCGGTTCCAAACATTCGCATAACATGGAGCCATTTCGGAATTATTCCAAGTTTCAGTTGTTGCCGATTGTACATGTTATAAAATCGTATTATGTTCTTATATGATATATTATCACACAATAAATGTGCTCATAATGTGTCATAATATCATTTATTTGTCCAAATTTATCATGTAATATAACGGAATTGTCTCGCATCATGAAAAATCATAATTTTTAAACTAATTAATGTCTATTATTTCCTTTTCCTGTTGTTATTTATGGAAGCAACAAGCGAATGTACAATCTACTCTAGTTAGTAATTCGGAAAATAAGTTACTATTTCCTTATTTCTTTAAATCTATAGCATATATGTCAAGGACGTTCATCTACAATGAAATATGAGATTTAAATATTCTGTTCATTTAAAAAATCGATCCCAGATTTTTTTTAATAAAACAGGAACAAATTCTAGCATGTAGAAGGCAATTTTTTTATGGAAAAACTTGCCGTCCCGTCCTATCATAGATAATCGATGAATTACAAAATATCAGTGTAATCAACTAGATGACAAAATATTTAATTATAATTAACTTATCTTCCTGTTATCCTATAATCGCTATACACAAAATATTTATGTTAAACTGTGAAAACAATGGCCTCAAATGATAGCAGCAATTCGATTTTTTAGTTAAGTATATATTTAAATTTAAAAATAATCTATAAGCAGCATAAATATTAATTCATTATTTTTAGCTTCACTAATAGAAATTGACTTTATTCCATTTTTTAATACACTATAATAGTTTAAATTATTTTTTATCAACTTCCTGTTATCTTTTGAAAATAGTAACTTAATTTTGTGAAAAAATACATACGAATAATGAAAATTTGACGTTAGAATTATCAGAAAATTATATTTTGATTCTTCAAATATTGATGAAAAATTGTAGGAAACACATTCTAAATGAAGTATCAGTTATTTGAGACCACATCCATCATTGTCTATGATAGGACGGGACGGCAAGTTTTTCCATAAAAAAATTGCGTTCTACATGCTAGAATTTGTTCCTGTTTTATTAAAAATAATCTGGGATCGATTTTTTATATGAACAGAATATTTAAATCTCATATTTCATTGTAGATGATCGTCCTTGATATATATGCAATAGATTTAATGAAATAAGGAAATAGTAACTTATTTTCCGAATTACTAACTAAAGTAGATTGTACATTCGCTTGTTGCTTCCATAAATAACAATAGGAAAAGGAAATAATAGACATTAATTAGTTTAATAATTATGATTTTTCATGATGCGAGACAATTCCGTTATATTACATGATGAATTTGGACAAACACATGATATTATGACACATTATGAGCACATTTATCGTGTGATAATATATCATATAAGAACATAATACGATTTTATCACATGTACAATCGGTAACAATTGAAACTTGGAATAATTCCGAAATGGCTCCATGTTATGCGAATGTTTGGAACCGGGCACGCAAGGCCCCATTTGCCGTTCAGGCTATCTACGTTTCACATGCTTTGGTCGAGTGTTTATATGAATACATACATATTTATAATCCTTCCTGAATTTAAACGGTTATTTATTTATTTCAAAACGATTACTTTTTATAACAACAAACTTGCCAATTTATTTATTGATATCATAACTTTCTTTTCTTAAAATTAAAATGGGAATTTTTATAAAATCGAAGGTATAGATGAAATCGAAGGAGACGATAATGCGAAGATGGTATTACACGTTCATATTTTCATCCATGAGAGTTTCGGATTATTTAGCTGAAGGTATAAGCATTATGATTTGAGTGCTGGTGATTAACTCATTTACAAGGTTCGAAGACATTCGTCCTAACATAATTATTTGTCTTCAAACATGATCTATCAGCATCATATATTCTTCCAGTGTTTGTGTTTCAATCACTTATTCACAAGGGGAAAGAAGATATATTATTTGTTGATCTGATGACTTTATCATCAACATCTCTTAACAGCATGCAGTGAAGCTGCTAGTATTTTGTCTAAATAAGTGTTATCAAGATCTTTAATTTACTTAATTTAATAACTGTATAGGATAAAGCATGTATAATTTCGGCCACATTAGAGTTGTCAAAGTTTGAAAATTAAAGTTTAATTTTAGAGTAAGCTCTTAGAATTTTTTTTTTCAGTATGAGTGTTAAAGAGAGTTTGGTTTTGTCTGCATAAGTGTTATCAAGAGTTCAAATTTTTGTTACATTAAGATTATCAAGAGTTGTAAAATTAATTTTTAATTTTTACAGGAAGAAACAACCTTATACTTGCCAGCCTTTTACCTTGAAAAGGTTTGTTGGGGGGGGAGGGGGTAATAATACGTCGCGTAGTATGAAATTCTAATTAATTTTTTAACCTCTTAAAATATTTTATGTGTGTATAGATGTATGTGCGAGCATATCTTATTTTACTAAACAGATACTAAGCATGTGTAATCATATCTATATACACACACATACATACTCACAGATATATATGGGTGGTTCTCTGACAAATCGAGCGGTCGATTTTTTGACCCTATCGAAAAAAATTTCTAAAATGTTCCTAAGAGACACATGAGTATCCCTGAATTTTTTCAGATTTTTTGCATCAAGTATCTTCGAGTTACAGAGGGTCAAAGTTGATGAAATCACGTTTTTTTGCTTTTTCTGGCTACTTTCATTAATTTGTAGATCCTCAGGGAAGCATTTTTCACTATAGAGATATATAATATTTTTTTCTGCAAATTTTCTAAACTATTCAAAAAATATATTTTTGATGTCGTATATATATGTTTTAAGAAAGTTATAAGTCATTTAAGTCTTAAAATCAAGTTTTAGGAAAGTTCGATCATCCGGATCATAACCAAAAAATTCATGAAGATACCTTATTTCAATTCAAAAAAGTCTGCGAAAGACCCAGAATGTCAGAGGCCTTGGTTTCTCTGTAAAAAATCATTATATCCGTTCATATATGAAAAAAATTTAGTTTTATTGCTATATAGAAGAATTTAACCAATTTTATCAATTACGTAAATTTTTTTATAATAATTTCAGTCATTAAAAAAATGAGAAGGTTAGTGAAATGCTTCGATATAGCAATAAAACTAAATTTTTTTCATATATGACCGGATATAATGATTTTTTACAGAGAAACCAAGGCCTCTGACATTCTGGGTCTTTCGGAGACTTTTTTGAATTGAAATAAGGTATCTTCATGAATTTTTTGGTTATGATCCGGATAATCGAACTTTCCTAAAACTTGATTTTAAGACTTAAATGCCTTATAACTTTCTTAAAACATATATATACGACATCAAAAATATTTTTTTTGAATAGTTTAGAAAATTTGCAGAAAAAAATGTTATATATCTTTATAGTGAAAAATGCTTCCCTGAGGATCTATAAATTAATGAAAGTAGCCAGAAAAAGCAAAAAAACGTGATTTCATCAACTTTGACCCTCTGTAACTCGAAGATACTTGATGCAAAAAATCTGAAAAAATTCAGGGATACTCATGTGTCTCTTAGGAACATTTTAGAAATTTTTTTCGATAGGGTCAAAAAATCGACCGCTCGATTTATCAGAGAACCACCCATATATATATATATATATATATATATATATATATATATATATATTAAATTTTAAAAAACAAAATTTCATTTAATATGACAAATATGAGTGCGCAATTTGGACAGAAATCTGTAGCGTAAGAAGTCGTCTTATCGACTCCGCCGCTCAGATTTCTCTCCTGAGTGCGCGCTGATAAGGCGAAGTCGGCGCATCGCGCAGTAGTCCGCGCGCTAGCCGAAAAACACGTCAGATCACAGTGGAACTTTGGAGAGCAGAACTCTCTCCAAAGTACCTACAGAGGTCATCTCGCTGCACTATGGCGAAAAAAAATAGGGAGAGGGGGTCTCTCTCTCAAGTGGTTTTGGCACCATGGAGAGTGTAAACAAATATGCCCCTCACCAAAGTGACATGGATGAGAGGTCACAGAGGTCAAGGTCATATTTGTTTACATTCGCCATGGTGCCACCATACTACTAACATCTTCAGTGTTTTCAGTTAATTCTAAATCTATATCGCTCGCATCGACTGTAGTGGAATTTTCGCATGTTTCGCCGCTACAATTTTTAGAATATTCAGAATACTTAAAGCCGTGCTTTACGCAGCTGCAACTTTTTCCGCACTTTTTCGAACATTTGCAACTACGGTACATTTATAATTGCTTTAGATTGATATTATGTTCACTCTTTAATTGCTTTGCTGGAACACAAACTCCAAACACATTCTATCAAAATGTTGCTAATTCAATTTAGTGATATTTTTAAACAAAAACAATGATAACTACGAATATACCTCAATAATTAAGAATATTAGAATTAGTTCTTCGCATGAAAAAAAAGTTGAGCTCGCCATATACATATATTTTTCACGCGTCCAAGAATTTTTTTAAATTTCTGTAGAGGGACTTTGTTTGTACAGGCATGCAAAAAAAGGGATATTTTAAATTGAATTTTAAATTTTGCAAAAACTATTTAACTTACAGGATTCCGATTAAGTATACTCATAAATGATGAAGTAAACTTACTGTTTACGAATTATGACTAAGATTGATTGATATTAAACACAGTTAATTATTAACCGAAAAACGCGCTTATTTTTTTTGTGTTTTTTACTCCTACCCCGATTATTAGCGCAATTTTGCAATTATCATTATCAGACTTCGCATTTTTCGGAATTTTTAGCACGTTTTTGTTAATAACTTTTGAATCACAAATTTCTGGAGAGGCGCATGAACAGTACTTATTATTGAGCCTATTTCGAACCGAATCCTCTTGTTTCCGCGTTGTTAGCATCAACATTCAAAATAAAGCCATATATCCGGTAATCCGACTGGAGTAACATATATATATATATATATATATATATATATATATATATATATATAATAACTTTTCAATAACCGTCGGAAACTGGATTAGTAGAATTTAGAATATACTTATCCAATTCATTATTGACATTGTGATTCAGTGAACAAACATTATTAGTGTCGAAAGTAATTGTCAATTTTCCTTTAAGCCAATCTGTATATTGCTTTTCGAAAAATTCATACGTCCATTTGCTTCTGGAATGTTTCTTCCGTTTTTTATTAAAATTATTGAAAAAACTATGACGGAGTTTATCCTTTATGACTGCTACCACGTTTTCGTTGCACTCTAAATCATTTGCACTAATAATGTAATCGACCACTGCTTTCTTTTTTACTTCCTAACTCGAATCTTTATTACTTTTTATAACGTTGAATGTATCGATATAATTTCCACTATATTCACTCATATTGTTCATTTACACATGTGCCATGGAGGAAAGCAAACATACGACTGATATCGTCGTGAAAATCGATGTCTTTGACTTACCTTTCTTCTTTGTATATATATTATGATGATTGTTTACATATCCGCGCAACCTCGCGCGCGGCATAGCTGCAGCAAGCAGCCCGAATGCATTCCTAGTTCGGGCTCTGAGTATATTCTCTTTTACTACAAGATATATATACATCTTACTATATTATATATTTGTTTTGGGCTGAGGTGGAATTTTCCCCCCCTCCCGCCCCTCATACCCCCCCCCCCTCTACCCCCCTCAAAATAACCAAGAAACTTTTCAAAAGTTTGGTTATTTTTACGGTTTCACCCCCCTCATCGCCCTCTCCTCCCTCCCGCCTCCACACCCCCCCCCCCTCATTCCTTAGAATATTAACATTTATAATAATTTAATAGAACGTATTGATTATTATTGGAGAAGAAAGACATCATTGGAAATTGGGACAATCGTCAGAATGTTATTGATGTTGGAGATA
Source organism: Philotrypesis tridentata (assembly GCA_018906965.1). Lineage (NCBI taxonomy): Eukaryota > Metazoa > Arthropoda > Insecta > Hymenoptera > Pteromalidae > Philotrypesis > Philotrypesis tridentata. The sequence goes on from JACCIB010000424.1 coordinate 46,220, forward strand.
GGTAGACATTTTGAAAAAGGTGCTAGGTGTGCATGAAAATCATATGTGAAATTGTTTGCTATAAATTATATCAAAACATTACCAAAATATAAAGTTAAAAACTGAAGCAATGGGGGTTGGTGAACAGAGCGAGGTGGAACCCCCCCTCTACCCCCCCCCCCCTATATATATAGGAATACATTGTTGGAGATGATAGGTGGTGGCTTAAGGCCATATGTGAAGGTGCTAGATAGAGTGCTACATAGAGGTTACAACATGAGAAGGAAATAATTATAAATGAAGAGTTTTTATTGAAGGCGGTAAGTGCAAGTTGAAGGGATCATGATTGAAGGCAACAGGTGGAAGATGTAGGTGATAGGAGAAAGTTGGAAACGACAGTGGGAGGGTGAAGCTAATAGATGGAGGCTGGCGGCCATAAGGAGATTGGAGGATACAATTAAAAGCGATTTGTGAAGGCTGTATATTATTAGAAGCAATAGATAGAGGCTCGAGATCATGGATTGCGATGACAGGTCGAGGTTGTACGTGGAAGTTGAAGGACATAGGTATAGGGTAAAGGGCACGAATAGAAGCAATAGGTGGAGAGTGAAAGTGCTAAGTAAGTACTTATGGGTGTTGCCAATAAGCGGGGATAAAAGCTGTAGGATGAAAAGGTAATGATTGAAGACGATAAGTGAAGGGTGATGGTATCATGATTGGAGGCGATAGATGGACAGTGAAGGGATTATGATTGAAGGTGGTAGATGGTGGAGCTGAGCGATAGGAGAATGGTGAAACCGATAGGTTGAAGAGAGGGAGGCTGAGGAATGCGATTGAAGATGATAGGTCAAGGGTGATAGGCGGATCATGACTTAATGTAATAGGTGGATGTTTGAGGTTATGGTTGAAGATGATACGCGGAAGCTCAAAGTCATAGGTGAAGCTGATAGGTAAAGGGTTATAAGCAGAGGTAATAGGTGGAAGTGAAACGGTGATGATCGGAAGTGATAGGTGGGTTCTCCAGATCATTTGTGAAGGTGATAGGTAAAACGTAAAAATCGTAGGGGGAGGTTAAAGATAATAAGTTATGCAAGTGGTCAAGGGTGGAGGTTCTCGGGGCAAGATGAATGGATAGAAGGGGCATAAAAATATTACGATTGGAAATGATTACTTAAGGGTGTTGATAATATGCGGAGATAAAAGCTGGACGGTGTAGGGATAATGGTTTAAGGCGATAAGTGAAGGGGAAGGGATCATGGCTGGAGGCAATAGATGGAGAGTGAAGGGAACATAATTGGAGGCGGTAAGTGGAGGGCGGAAACGATGGGTAATGGCTGGAGATGATCGATGAAGCCTGAGGTATATGATTGGAGGTGATAGGTCGAGGGTACAGGTGATAGGCGCATCATGACTTAATGCAATAGGTTGATGTTGGAGGTTATGGTTGGAGATAATATGTGGAAGCTCAGTGTCATCAGTAAAGGTGTTAGGTAGAGGGTTATATAGGAATTGCGACATAACTGGAGGGTGAAGGTCATGATAGAAAATATAGGAGGAGCGTGAAATCGTTATGGTAGGGGGGGGGGGGTTCAGCAGCTACCATAGGGAGATTGGAGAACACAATTAAAAGCGATTTGTGAAGGCTCTACATTATTGGAAGCGATAGATAGAGGTTCCAGATCATGACTGGCAGTGATAGGTTGAAGTTATACAAGGAGATTTAAGGTCAAAGGTATAGGGTAAAGGACACGAATGGACGAAATAGTTCGAGGGTGAAAGTGCTAAGTACACAGTCGACGGATAGGACGATAAAATCGTTAGGATTAGAAATGATAGTTTACTGTTGCCTAGAGGCAGAGGTAATAGATGGAAGTGAAGAGGTCATGATTGGAAGTGATAGGTTGAAGCTGGTAAGTTGTAAAGGTGATAGGTAAAACATGATAATCATAGGTGGAGGTTGAAGGTTACAAATACATACAAGAGGTGAAGGTTGGAGGTTCTAAGGGCACTTATCTCTCTTACGGTTGAAGGGATAGAAGAAGCATAAAAATATTATGATTGGAAATGATTACTTGAGGGTGCTCATAATATACGGGGATAAGAACTGGAGGATAAAGGGATAATGATTGAAGGCGATAAGTGAAGGGTGAAGGCATCACGAGTGGAGGCGATACGTAGACAGTGAAGGGATTATGATGGGATGCGGTAGGTGGTGGATCTGAGCGATAGGAGAAGGGTGGAAACGATAGGTTAAGTATGAAGACGACAGAGAGAGGCTGAGGGATTTGATTGAAGATGATAGATCAAGGGTGATAGGCGGATAATGACTTAGTGTAATAGGTGGATATTTGTTGTAGTTGGACATGACAGGTGGAAGCTCAAAGTCATAGGTGAAGGTGATAGGTAGAGGATTACATAGGGATTACATAGGTTTATAAAGGGTTGAAGAGTGCATAAAAGGAGCATAAAAATATTACGATTGAAAATGATTACTTGAGGGTATTGATAATATGCGGAGATAAAAGCTGGAGGGTGAAGGGATATGGATTTAAGGGGTTATGACAGTGTTAAAATTTTAAAATATCCATTTTTTTTATTCACATTTTTCACAGTTAGTAGTCCGTAGAATATGGACCTTAAAGCCGTTTTTCGCTAAAAAAATTTGCCTCGAAGATATCGACAAAAAACTGATAAATCTGTTTCAAGTAAATTTTTTAAAAATGGTGATTTTTAAATAATTTAATTAGGCGAAATTTGTGGAAAGGATTGTTCTACCATACTTTTTACAGAGTAATTTCATGAGAAATCTTACTGAAAATACGACTTAAAACCCGTTTTACAAACCGTTTTTTTCTCAAGAGTTATGAATTTATTTCCGTAAAATAAATAAAATCCGTAAAATTAATTTTTCTATGTGTCATTTTATGTTACTAAACTCAATGTGTTAAAGTAAAGGCATTCAACAAATTTGAATTTGCCACTCGAACAGGTTGTGGCTCACAGCGTCCAGTCGAGAATGAAGATTACTGTTTGATCGGTATAGTAGAATTTTCTATAAAACAGCAGAAAGCAGCCAAACAGCTGTTTTTCATTCAAGACACTAGATGAGTGCAGTTAGTCTGCTAGCTGCTGTAACAATGTTTATTATCGCAGTGGTGTTGTAAAAGTGCAAGAGCTTCTGTAGAGTACAAATATTATTCAGATAAGTATTGGAAACTGATTTGTAATAATTGTGTTCATAATGACCTTTTTCTTTGTTGGTTTATTTTTTGCTTTTAGTTATACGGGTGTAATCCAGCAAGATGGGAGTTTATAATGACTGTCTGGAGTATTATTTGGCATACTTTTTAACATATTGAAGTCTATTTAATAATGGTAAGTATTGCATGTAACTGTAATTCATAAACATTATTTGATAATGAATAGCTAAGGATAATTTTCATTTTATTTTCAGCGTCTAAATGCTATTATCACACAGCATGATAGGCGCGTACCACCAAATATACTTAATTGTATGTATATTTGAGTACCAAAAGCAAATCAAGGTATGCCAGATAGTTTCTGTAAGTATAACTGAGTTCATTTGTGTGATTTACATAATAAACTATAAATGCCTTTTACTCAAATTTAGTTTTTTCATGCTTTTTGTGTACTTGCCGCAGCTTTCTGAAGGAACCGTACCATCAATCCTGATGAACCAAAGTGGAAAACCTTCCTTATGAGTATGGTCACCAACTAAGCGGAGCAGAATTGGCAAACATAAGATCAAAGTGAATGTTACGTATGTTTACATATGTAACATTCACTATAATTACTAACATTGTAAATATATGTTTAATCAATTACATTAATTTTGTGTTTTTCAGGAATCTGTTCCGCTTAGTCTGAGACCAGACTCATAAGGAAGATATGGCACTTTGATTCATCAGGATTGATGGTACGGTTCCATCAGAAACATGCGGCAAGCAAACAAAAGTGATGAAAATGATGTTTTTTGGTAAGTAAATACCTTTAATTGTTGTTAAATGTTATACTCACTTAATGCATATTTTTAATGCATAAACGTGATGTATAATACTTATATTTGAAAGGAAAAATTTAGTTTTTGGAGCACCTATATATATTACTTTTTTACAGCACTGATAATTTTTCTTTTTTTTCAGGTTTTAACACTGTCATAAACCCTTAAGGCGGAAAGTGAGAGATGAAGGAATCATGGCTGGAGGCAATAGATGGAGAGTGAAGGGAGCATAATTGGGGGCGGTAGGTGGAGGGCGCAAACGATAGGTGAAGGGTGGAGATGATCGATGGAGCCTATGGTATGTGATTGGAGATAATAGGTCAAGGGTGATAGGCGCATAATGACTTCATGCAATAGGTGGATGTTGGAGGTTATGGTTGGAGATTATGTGGAAGCTCAAAGTCACAGGTTCGATAGAGGGTTGTATAGGAATTACGTCATAGCTAGAAGGTGAAGGTCATGATTGGAAATATAGGATGAGCGTGAAATCGTTATGATTTGAAATGATGAAGTTGAAGGTCTGCGAAAAATTAGAAATTGAAGCTATGGGGGTTGGCGAGCGGAGCGAGCAGGGGGTACCCCCTAGTGTATATATATTTTTGAAACTTACATATTGGAGCACATTTGATTTGTGTACATCTCGATAATCCTTTCCCCCGGCTAGTTAACAGCGGGGGAAGAGAGAGACCGAGTGACACAGCTATTATTAATACCGCTTTTGTCAGCTACTGTCTCGGAAGTGAGGACGTAGCCGGCAATCGTCGCTTATAAAGTGCGAAAAGTCTTTCGCGCGGTTTGTTTCCATATGACGTCACGCATCACCTCATCCTTTCGATGTATACAAATTTGATTTTAAATCTTAAGCTGGTATATTAAATGTGTGTACACGTTATTGAGTTTCTGGGTATCCTCTTTCTTATTGATACCATTATGTTGCAAATGTATATGCATCATTTCCGATATCAATCTTTTATTTAAATTGTTTTCTTTGTCTTTTATTTTAAATCCTTCAAAATTAAAAGTATGATTGTACTTTTTACTATGCTCGGAAATGACACTGTCCTTAGATATTCTATGTTCTTCAATACGTGTACATACATTTCTTTTTGTTTGGCCCACATATGTAGCCGTGCAATCGTTACATCCAAGTTTATAAACAACATTTTTCTCTAGGTGTTTCTCTTTTTTATCCTTTCCTTTCAAAATAATATTGCACATATTACTGTGTATTTTTGGAATGGTCGTAATGTTGTTTTTCTTAAATGAATGTCGCACCCGCTCATAGACACCATCGATGTATGGTATGCTAATGTGATTGTTATATGTATTGTTTTTTGCACATTGCTCTGGTTTTTTATTCATTCTGATTGCAGATAATCGTTTTTTGACGTATTTTTGAACGAAAACAGAGGGGTAATCATTATCGAATAATAGACATTTTACAATATCAATGTTTTTCTGATGAAAACATTTATCCGATAACTTCACCGCCCTGTCAACTAGATTATACACCATGGCAATTTTTTGACTTATCGGGTGTTGCGAATTAAAGTGCAAAAATCTGCCAGAGAAAGTTGGTTTCGTGTACCAATCAATTTTTATTTTATGTGTTTCATTAATCAATAATACGTCCAAAAAACTTATGGATTTGTTTACTTCCATTTCATGTGCAAATTGGAGTCTGCTATTATACGAATTAAATATTTTTAACGTCTCATCTACTTTTCCTTTTGGAATACAAGTAATGATATCGTCGACGTAACGGAAAAAGAACACAGGTTGTACCAATCAGTTTTTATTTTATGTGTTTCATTAATCAATAATGCATCAAAAACTTAAAACACACAATATCAATTAATAACATTCCCGATAGTACTGCAAATAGAGTCCGAAACACATTAATAAATAATATCACACAACATCGTAATAAAATGAGATACATAACAATAGAAGAAAAGATTTTTGAAAATAAATTAACGGAAACTAAGAATTTCATTAAGACTCATAAAGATATTATGTTCACCTTTGCTGACAAAGGTAATGTAACAGTTGCGATGTATAAACAGGATTATATTGATAAGATGGAAAATCTTTTAGCTGACACTAACAGATACAGTGTAATTAAGAAAAATCCATTATCAAAATTGCAATCGAATGTAAAGAAGCTAACAAATCTGTGGAATGAAAATGGCTTTTTTGGTAAAAAATATAAAAAACAGTTTTTCACAGAAACTGATACATGTCTACCAAAAGCGTACGGTTTACCAAAAATTCACAAGAAAGATCACCCTCTAAAACCTATTATTTCAACAATAGACTCACCTACATATTTTTTATCAAAATATTTATTTAAAATCTTACAAAATATTATTAAAAAACCTCGTTCGTACATAAAAAATAGTTATGATTTTATAGAAAAAATTAAAAATGTAAACATTCCGAATGACCACTGTATTGTCAACTTAGACGTAAAATCGTTATATACAAATATTGATAAAACACTATTCATGCAGAGTATTGAAAAAAGAAAATAGCGAGAAAGTTTGAAATTCCACTTGACGAGATTTTAGATGCTTGTAGTCTACTTACGGATAATACATACTTGCAATTCAATGGTAAATTTTATAAACAAGTTTATGGTACACCTATGGGCTCCCCGATTTCGGGATTATTCGCTGACATTGTTATGGATGATCTCGAAACGGAGTGCATTTCAAAATTAACTTATCAACCTGTGTTCTTTTTCCGTTACTTCGACAATATCATTACTTGTATTCCAAAAGGAAAAGTAGATGAGACGTTAAAAATATTTAATTCGTATAATAGCAGACTCCAATTTACACATGAAATGGAAGTAAACAAATCCATAAGTTTTTTAGACGTATTATTGATTAATGAAACACATAAAATAAAAACTGATTGGTACACGAAACCAACTTTCTCTGGCAGATTTTTGCACTTTAATTCGCAACACCCGATAAGTCAAAAAATTGCCATGGTGTATAATCTAGTTGACAGGGCGGTGAAGTTATCGGATAAATGTTTTCATCAGAAAAACATTGATATTGTAAAATGTCTATTATTCGATAATGATTACCCCTCTGTTTTCGTTGAAAAATACGTCAAAAAACGATTATCTGCAATCAGAATGATTAAAAACCAGAGCAATGTGCAAAAAACAATACATATAACAATCACATTAGCATACCATACATCGATGGTTTCTATGAGCGGGTGCGACATTCATTTAAAAAAAAACAACATTATGACCATTCCAAAAATACACAGTAATATGTGCAATATTATTGTGAAAGGAAAGGATAAAAAAGAGAAACACCTAGAGAAAAATGTTGTTTATAAACTTGGATGTAACGATTGCACGGCTACATATGTGGGCCAAACAAAAAGAAATGTGTGTACACGTATTGAAGTACATAGAAAATCTAAGGACAGTGTCATTTCCGAGCATAGTAAAAAGTACAATCATACTTTTAATTTTGAAGGATTTAAAATAAAAGACAAAGAAAACAATTTAAATAAAAGATTGATATCGGAAATGATGCATATACATTTGCAAGATAATGGTATCAATAAGAAAGAGGATACCCAGAAACTCAATAACGTGTACACACATTTAATATAGCAGCTTAAGATTTAAAATCAAATTTGTATACATCGAAAGGATGAGGTGATGCATGACGTCATATGTAAACAAACCGCGCGAAAGACGTTTCGCACTATATAAGCGACGATTGCCGGCTACTTCCTCACTTCCGAGACAGTAGCTGACTAAAGCGGTATAAATAATAGCTGTGTCACTCGGTCTCTCTCTTCCCCCGCTGTTAACTAGCCGGGGGAAAGGATTATCGAGATGTACACAAATCAAATGTGCTCCAATATGTAAGTTTCAAAAATATCGCCTTTTCTATGTAATACTCTGTTCATTTTAAAGTCTGTATGTTTATTGTAATAAAAAAATTTTTTACAGTTTCCTGATGAGGGCGACAATGATCGCCGAAACGTCGTTTCTTAAAAGAAAGGAGTTTTAATTTTTTAAACCCTTTCTAAACCATTGCCTCGGAGAGATCGATAATAACAACAAAAGAATTAATTATTTTATTATTAATTGTTAGCAACTTAATAAATAAATGGATACCTACGTATTATCGTAAATGTATACGTGCGATATATCATATTACAAGTATTTTAAGGCCAAAAATCAAAATTCACGTCTTTCCTACCTTAATAATTAATTTATTGTTTTTTATCGTAAATGAATAATTGATTTCCTGTTTATTATCAAAAATTATATGCGAGCATTACCACAAATTATAAGTATTCTGATGCGTAGAATCCAAATTTCAACTTGTTTTGTGTTAAGATTAATTAATTTATTATTCAATAAATAATTTATTGAATAACTTGTATCCTGATTATTTTCAAAGAATTTTGATGTTCAATGTATGAGTGCAATATATCAAATAATAAACATTTCGATGACATCGCTCGATTTTGGCAAGTACAGTGATTTTTCCCTTTTCTCAAATGCCTGAAACTTTTGTACGTTTCTGCGTTTTCAATGTTTTATAGCTCAATTAAAGTTCTTTTATTCTACATTTTTGTTAGTTTATCCAAATTTGTTTATACTTTATAGTGTGCTATATACATGCTTTCAAAAAATAATCTACTTGAGAAGTATATATATAGCTCACTACATAAAAAAATTCCAATTTAGAATTATCTGTAGAAAAGTAGGAGGAAAGAGCTTTTATTTAATCTATTAACCATTAAAAACGAATGTCTGGATCAAAAGTTCGAAGGATTTAAAGAAAAAATGTAAAATTGGCTATTTTCGTAAGCGCTTGAAACAGAGTTCGTTATATTCAAGCGTACGTATCTTTTGATCAGTGCATCCGATCCAGAAAAATTTATATGCAAATTAAAGGTCTTTTCGTGTACTTTAAGACTGTGTATCTGACAAAAATCTAGAAAATTATAACACTGTAGATAATGCCTATTTTTTAATTTTTGTGCAAAAATCGTGGTCATTTTTTTCGGTTTTTCGCTTGTAGCTCTTTGTTGGCATAAGGTTTTGTCTAAGCACACATCGGTTTATTGTTTAAAATGAGTTACCAAACAAAACTAGCATGGTCTGATAGGTGTGCCCTCAAAAATAAAAAGGTGCAACTTTTGGACCGACTTGTTTAACACTTTCTGGTGGATTTCCACGTATATATCATTCGTAATAGATTAATATATCCAATACGATCATTCGTGCATACACGGTATATCATTTGTTATACAAATACAAACAAAATGCAACCTGTTAGAGTAATTTTGGAGTTGATTTCTCGTGAAGCGGGACTTTTGATCATTTTTTTCTGTTTTCCGCCCAATTTGGGCCGCCGCCATGTTGGCCAGCGCGGCAGAGCAGTGTGCGCAAGAGAGAGAAGACGAATGTAAGAGAGAGATAAAGCGAGCGTTGAGTGAATGAGTTGATGCAAGCGAGGTGCCTCGAGTGTTATTGGCGTAAAGTGGAGGGCTGCGGCTCCGTGCACAGTGTGCGGGCGAGTGAGGCGAAAATTGTCACATGAAATGTATGGAGAAATGCAAAGAGAAATGTAGAAATCAGCCGGACACGAATACAGCCATACAGAAATGAATTAGCGAATTCAAATTTCGCGCGCGAGAGTGATAAGTCTAAGAGGACGCTTAAAAGATTGATGACATATATTGTAGCAATGCTCGTCATCACGCGATTGGCCCGTACAGGCGGTACACAAGACATGTAATCCGTGCGAGCGAGACAGAGAGAGACGCCGTCACCGCGAGAAGTAGCGAGCATCAGCGAGTACTTATCGAGTCAGTATCCAGTCAGCATTGAAGCAGAGACTATCCACTGGATAACGGAAGCAGCAGTAGCATTAGCATTCCCTCCGCAACGAATTTTCCGATAGCGTCTCCACGAGCCTTGGCAGAGTGTTGAGACTTAGAGTACGCGAGAGTTTTTTGCGCCGCGCGACTTTCAGAGAACGAGATAGCTCAGTACGAGAGGACAGCTCCTAGAGCGGAGCCAGCGCTCGGTGGCGCTCGCAGGAGTTGCCTCTGACCGACCGCGTGCGAAGCGCAGGATATGAGATCTTGAGTCACACCTGCGCAGCGCGTCGGCGCTCGGGAGGGGGCACGGTAAGAAGCGAGGTAGTGGCAAGCGCGTGCGATCACATGCATGCGAGTGTGTATGTGCGAGAGAGAGAGAGAGTTGGCGCGGGAGAGAGAGGGAGTTGGCGCGTGTAATAGAGAGAGAGAGTCGGCGCGGGAGAGAGAAGATATAGCGAGAGTGGGAGTCGAGCGTTTGCGAAAGAGAGAGAAAGAGAGAGCGTGTGCTTGAGTGAGAGAGAGAGGAATATAGGGGCACGAAGTTGACTGCGTTTGGGGCGCTCAGAGAGACTGTGAACGCATGTTTCAGGCGTGTTGCGGTAGAGTTAACTTTATGTTAACTTCTGGATGTAATAAAGACATATAGCGGTATGAATTGATTAGGATGATTGAGGCTTTTCAAATGTCGCGCGCCTGGTTAGTCATCCATAGGGGGAGCCACCTTAGGGCTATCTGTGGGAAGTCGGCCCCAGAAGGTAGGTTTTTCGGTGCTCCCACTCTCACCGGGAAGTGCACGAAGAAGATGAGATTGGAAGACAAAAGACGTGTTGTGCTTTTCTATCTTTATTCTCTATTTCTCTATCTCGTATACAGGAGGTGTTGCTCTATCGAGAGCCGGAAGCGAACTGGACTATTTGGTCGTCATATGAAAGCGCGGTTCCCTCGCTTCTCGCTTCCCCCACTACTCATGTAGATAGAAGCTCGGCTCGGTATCCCACACACTCCCCCCCCCCCCCCGAGTGACAACGATTTTTTTAATATTTATTGTAACATATGATTTCGCTCTGCGAAGACTAGTATTCAGTCTTAATCTTTATATAAATGTCGCTTACAACTAGTAGTACATAAGTTACTTAAGACTATCAGTACAAAAATTGACTTACATGCTATTACAAATCTTTTACAACGGTATCTATTCGTTAACAATACAAAAGTTGAACTATATGCTACTACAAAATATTTTACAACGGTAACGATTCGTTTTACATCAAATTAACTTAACTTGGTTTAGCATAAGGTTAATTGAGACTTTCTTTTTCTGTTTTTCATAGGTCTTTAATTTCGGTCTGCTATCCCGCTCTTCGTCTCGCTTTTCCGAATCGGCCTGTTCTGACGCATTCTGATTCTTACGCTCCATGAGGGAAAGAGGAACTAGGTCTTCGGGTATGAAGTATGCGGGTTTCAGGAGAGTTGTCGTAACCACACGTGGTCTATCGTTAAAATCAATTTCATAATCTTGATCCGAAATTCGCTTAATTACTTTATGCGGACCGGTATATGGACGTTCGAGAGGTTTTTTCAATGCACCTGTTTCCAGCAGAACATGTGTGCATGTTCGCAAATCTTTAAAGAAAAACGCTCGCTTTTTATGTCGATGCGTAACCGGCACAGGTCCAATATCTCGCATGTGTTCGCGGAATTCTTCGATAAAAATCTGTGGGTTTGGTGAGATATCATCTGTAAGACAGAACGCTCCTGGAATACGCAACGTGGTTCCATAGACGTATTCCGCCAGCGATGCGCCCGTGTCTATACGTACGTGTGTGCGTAACCCGAGTAAAACCGTAGATAACTGTCGAACCCAGTCCTTATCAGTATGACATTTCAAAGCCGCTTTTAAGCACCGGTGCCATCGCTCTATCAAGCCATTCGCCTGTGGATGATAGGCAGCTGTCCTAACTCGCTCGCACCCAATCAGCGATCATAAGGCATTGAACAATTGCGACTCGAACTGAGCACCTTGATCTGTTGTTAAAATCTTCGGTGCCCCGTATCGAGCTACCCATTCGTCAAAGAACGTTCGCGAGACCGTCTGCGCAGATATATCCTTCAAAGGAATCGCCTCTATCCAACGCGAGAGTCGATCTATCAGCGTCAACAAGTACTTATAACCGTTTATGTCCGTGTAGCCCAAGCCTCCTAGCATGTGCAGTGGTCACGACACCTCTGGTAAATACGGGCACCGCTATTTGAAAGATAAAAATGCGTAGATGACGCCTATATAAATTTCGAAAACGAAATATTTCCGGAAATTGACCAAACAACGGAAAAAAGGTACGAGTTTTCGGTAATTTCCTTATAAGTCGAAAAGTAAGGGAGTAACGTAAAATATAGAAGAGAGCCCATTTGTAGCTCTTAAAATTATGAACAAAATGACGTATCAAACGCCTCGATCGAATCAATAGAAGCGGAGATAGACGGTGCGGAAAAGCTTGTATATCTATATATATAACTCTCCTCTCGCCGCTATATATATAGATATACAAGCTTTTCCGCACCGTCTATCTCCGCTTCTATTGATTCGATCGAAACGTTTGATACGTCATTTTGTTCATAATTTTAAGAGCTACAAATGGGCTCTCTTCTATATTTTACGTTACTCCCTTACTTTTCGACTTATAAGGAAATTACCGAAAACTCGTACCTTTTTTCCGTTGTTTGGTCAATTTCCGGAAATATTTCGTTTTCGAAATTTATATAGGCGTCATCTACGCATTTTTATCTTTCAAATAGCGGTGCCCGTTTTTACCAGAGGTGTCGTGACCAAAAATGACGTGTTTTTGAGCTAGGAGGCTTGGTCTAGTGAGCGGGCCAATGATGTCCATGTGAACATGTTGAAAGCGTCCGTCAGGAGCTACGAACTCAGCTGGATTGTTTTTTACACAACGCGTAATTTTCGACGATTGACAGTCAAGACAGTTTTTCGCCCACGTCCTGATGTCACGACGCATATTCGGCCAAACGTACAACTTCCGAATTATTTGATCCGTAACTTTCCCACTTGGGTGAGCAGGCTGAAGAAACAAGTCGAATATCCGTCTACGCAGCGGCGCAGGAATGATCGGTCGCAACGTTTCACCGGTCAGGTCGCAATAAACTTTGTTATGATCTTGACCCCACTCCAAGCATCTCATTACTAATTTACATTTCGGAGATTCGCGAAGATTTTTTAGTTCTTCGTCATCCTTTTATAACCGTGAAAGTTCGAGCAAGTCGAAGTCTGTCGGTAACCGGATTGACTCTACATGCGACAACGAATAAGCTACCACGTTATCTACCCCGGAAAAATGTTCAATTCGTGTCGTAAACTGCGATATATACGATAGCTGACGGCTTTGCCGCGGCGATGCCTTGTCCGATCTTTGTTGAAACGCATGAGTCAACGGTTTATGGTCAGTGACAATTTTAAAATTCATTCCTTCTAGCATATACTTTGTGACGGTTAGCCGTCAGCCCCAGCTCGCCTGGACACCACCGGAGACGTGCTAATGAAAAAAAGCATACGCTAAGACCCGGTGGTGTTTACAGGAAAGCAGGGCAGAGATGAGAGCGAGAGAGAGAGAGAGAGAAGACACGGCCGGAGCAGCAGAGCAGAGCAGCGCCACGAACAGCTGAGCAGAAGCCACGCTCAGCGCGAAGCATGCGCGGCGCCGCACGAGACAGAGAGAGAGAGAAGCACCACGCGCGCCACAGCGAGAGAGCGGCAGAGAGAGGGAAGCCGCGCGAGAGCGAGAGAGAACGAAGATAGCGGCGACGGCTGAGAGCGCAGCACGGCGAGCGAAGCCACGAGGCGTACGCGCGCGAGCGACCGCTGCCATGTTGGCGAGCACGGTAGAGAGAATGAGAGCGAGCGAGAGCGAGATAGACAGAGACGGAGAATGTCTAATGTGAGCAGAGAGAGTGGAGGCACACGACGAGCCTCGAACGTTATTGGCGACAAGTGGAGGGCTGCGGCTCGATCCACAGTGGTACGCGAGCGAAATATTATAGAGAAAAATTGTAAGAGGAAAATCAGGCGGAAAATGTATGATTGAATGCGACGACAGCCAGACAGAGAGAATTAACGAGTTTGAATTTCGCGCGCGAGGAGATTTATTAGTAAGAGGGCGCTAGGACAGAAATGTGCTATATCAGGCTGTCACGTGATATCGCGTGAGTAAGAAAGGACAGCCAGAAAATACATGCGCGAGAAAGAGACAGAGAGAGACGCCGCGGTCGCAACGGCCGCGCAACAGGTAGAACGGTAGTATCCAGTGAGCAGCAGGCAAAATCGGACGCACTCCAGGACAGCACATTTCCCTCCGCATTTTTGATATTTAACCTCCAGCATTTCCAAACTGTCGAGGTTCGCTCCGCGAAGTGTTTCTGCGCCGCGCGATTTCCAGAGAACGAGACATCATCCGGACGAGAGGACGAGCAGCCATCGCAGTTTACAGCCAGGTAGACACTTATTATTTCAAAGTGCGCGTCCCCGCGTCGGCCGGACTTACCGCTAGAGCGTGCCTCCCGCACGCGAGCCCTTTCGCACTCTCTTATTTTATTCAATAAATGCCAGGCCGTCCACTTTAATACTGTGCGTGTTTTTTTTATTTAACGAGCCCCCGCCTATCCTTCTTCCTAAGAATTCGCGGCCGCGAGATTAAGTCTGTGCACCGCTGAGCAGCCGGCAAAGCGGTTGGTGAACCGGGCGTCCAACTCGATACTTCTCCTTGAATCAGGTGTGTTAGGCGAGTTTGCGCGGAGCTAGCATACGTGCTGACCAATCGCTCCTTCACCTGTTCATACAGGTCTCGCGGTCTAGGCGATAGCACAATTAAATATTTAACTGCTTGAAGTTCTTCTATGTCCAATTTTTCGGCGATAAAATCGGCCTTTGTTGCAGAAGACGTAATCCCCGGATTTCGCAGAGTTACTTCTGCGTGGACAAACCATGTGCTCGGATCTTCCCGCTTAAAAGTACTTATTTTCGGCACCCTATAAATCGCCGCAGCCTGATTGCCCGCCGAAGCTGCTCGCGCTGACTCTAATTCTCTTTTCAACCGGGTCTATTCAGCTTCTAATTCAAGCACACGCTGTGCGTCAGTCATCGTGCGATTTTACTGTCAACAACACGATCGTTGAAATCCGTACGAGGTCGGTCGAACGCGCAAACCTGGGATGAAACCGCACGAACTAGAATTCAATTCTCAAAAGATAATGCTCGCTATTAGCACATACAGCGCATCTCACGCTTACATTCCAGCTTCGACACAAAAACAATAACAGTTCTGCTCAATTCCCAGAATAGCCGGTCACGCAGAGCCGCTTCGCTGTTCTTCGCGCGCGCGTTAATCAGAATTTTTCGTTGCCAAGATGGCCGCCGGATAATACGCAAGAATTGGCACGCTCGCCCCGCATTCAAACAACCGATACCTCGACGATGCTGAATCCACGATGTGTCGCACTCGACGATGTCAGCTTTCTGGTTGCCACAGCGCCGGTTAGAATGATGTCCGTGCCGAGCCGTTCGTTGTCCTTGAAGATGACGAAACCCTCAACAACGACGTTCTTCGGGAGGTGACGACGGCGCTCACCGCTTCAGGCGTCTGTGTATCGTCCTTCTTCTTGAGATTTTTCAAATCCGTATTTCGCGTGCATACGCCGGCGTGCCAGCACGTATACACGGAGCAAGTTTTAGCAGGCAGCAGCCTGCCTCGTTCCCAGAAAAGAAAGTTTTCTGCCTCATGCGCTTAAGTCGAGACTCGTACTTCCTTCTGCACGCAGTCGTGGACGACGATTCCTGCACCGTCGAGGTCACCAGTTGTGGGAAGTCGGCCCCAGAAGGTAGGCTTTTCGGTGCTCCCACTGTCACCAGGAAGTGCGCGAAGGAGATGAGATTGGAAGACAAAAGACGTGTTGTGCTTTTCTATCTTTATTCTCTATCTCTCTATCTCGTATACAGGAGGTGTTGCTCTATCGAGAGCCGGAACGGAACTGGACTATTTGGTTGTCACATGAAAGCGCGGTTCCCTCGCTTCTCGCTTCCCCCACTACTCATCTAGATAGAAACTCGACTCGGTATCCCACATATCATTATCGATTGATTGATCAAGATCAATAAAGGGGGCGCTGAATTTGCATATCGATAAATGATATAGAGGGCGATAATTAATTAGTCAGCCAATTGGAAAATTAGAAATGGAAAAAGAGGGTGCTGGGAATTTCATAGATAGATAACGAGTTGGTAGTGGAATTTAAATAGGCCAATTGCGGATTTTGGAGATTTTCAGGACCAATGGAAATTTGCCAGCCAAGACGACGTTTCCGTGAAGAAGGAGGCGAGGTGGGGAAATCGCGGCTTCTTCCTCGAGCGGAGCGTCGTCCTCGGCCACTCTGTTCCCGGACTCCTGGAAAGCTAGTTGGTCTTTGTATTTTTGGTGCAATTCATACTCAGAATATTATCCAGAAATTTGTGCGCATCCCGACGCTATTAGAGCTTGGAGGTTGTTTCTGCCGACTGTTGGAATTCCGACTTGGATTTTTGTTAGAGGCTCCGTGGAGCTATTATTGGATTCTCTTTCGTTTTTTTTTTGTGGAAATATAGTGGTGAGAAATTAAGATAAATTTTTATACGAATTCTTTTCTGGCGGTTCATAATTTGGTGAACATTAGGTAGTGGCGATTTTTCTCTTTTCAGGTCCGATTGATATTTTCGCGTTTCAGTTAGAAATTAGCCGTCGACCTTTTTGATCTCACCAAAAATAGAATCACCGTAGAGGAAGTTTCCGCAGCCCTCTTATTTTAGCTTTCAGTCTCACTGGATCTAGTAATATGGCCGCTGGCCCATGAACTTACATCAAATTTCTAATTGATTGCCAAACATTTGTATCAGGGGAAGGGGGTAATAGAATATATGTTAATTTTGTGTTCTACCCAACATTATTGTGTTTTTCATTTATTGTTCACCCTATTGCTACCATCTTTTCCCGCGCGTTTTCCGTTTTTTTCTAGGATCTATTACCCGAGAAGAAGAGGCAGCCGGCTGTTTAAAAATATTTTGTACATTAACTGGAATCCTCGTACGGTTTTATAGACAAGAGGAAGGCGAGAGATAGAGCAACCTAAGCTTCAACAACAATAATAAGCTTCACTATTGATTTTGCTAACAAATAAAATCTAAATTAAATTTTTGCAAACTCTTCCTAGTTTTATAGGCAATTGAGAGAATTGAACCACACTACCACGGCAAACTGAATGTACTGTAACGTCCTACGACGTTAGTTATTTATTTATTTTTAAATCTATTAATTGTAAATTAAAATACTAGCTTTTTAAAATTCAAAACACGGAGAGAATTAGGATGTGAATTTCGAAACATTAAATTTTCAACGCGAGCTGTAATTTAGTAACACAAGTCAGCAGTATTACTTATTCGGCAATCGATATACTCTTTAAAATGATTATTAAGCGTTATACTTTAAGAATTGGTCATCATATTCAGGCTTTAAAAGAGTCGATTTGGCCTCATTTTAATGAGTCTCGTGTTTAAGTCCGAACTCCGTACCACGCGGTCCGTAAACTGGCGGAGATTTTTACGCAGTACTACAAAGTACTCATCTTGTGAATTTAAGAAATAAATACATTATTTACTAAGCGCAAAACGAGTGCATCAATTCGGAAGCCTACTATTCTTCTCAATCCACAATTAAGCAGAAAAAAGAAGACAAGGACAGCAGAGTCAGCGATATGAAGACAGCAGAAGAAGAAAAACAAAGGTAAGTCGTATAAAATACTTAATCGTAACATATTGCTACGGAAAACGAGTCTAATAATCTAGCCACTTGACCCTCATAATTTATACAAAATCCACACAAATACTGTCCTACCTATGAGGTGAGAGTGTGGATAGGACGTAATAGTACAATGCAAACTATACCTGAGAGACGACCGAGGATTATGCAACCATATAATCGAGAAGAACGAAAGGATATCCAGGATAATTAATTTCGCACTGAGAATGTTTTGCGAGGACTTCATGAGACTTCCTTAAGAAACAGAAAGAATTATACACGCCCAATATCAAGAGGACAAGTACGTAAAGTACTACTTAGACCTCATGTTTCGTCAAAGCATACAATTAGGTTGTGTAATACTAATGAACGAAAATTCTTCTGAATTATGCGAAATCGCATGCAGCATACTTCTAAGTACGATAAAATTTCATACCATTGGCCTGTATATGATATAGACATCGTAAAAAAATACCGAGGAGACTCACCAGCATTTTCCAGTGGGAAGTAACGAATATATTTATCGAACTATGAATGGAGGGTTCCATCTGTGTAGGCCCGAGAGCAGCAATGTGCTTCGCACGCCAAGTACAAATCAAGAAATGGGGATTACATGGAAAAATTGACTGATTGTCCTTTTATATCAGGATTTTCCTGTGGTAACATCACCACAAGAAGGCGAAATAATACCCCTGAGAATGTCAACCTGGAGGACGAGAGGATAATGCCCACGTTAACTGGAATTCACGGATGTCACGGGACTTTGCCAAACTTTTTCATCCAAACTTAAAATTAGATATACCTTTCAATCGAACTGGTGGATATTTACACCTAGAAAATCTAGAACTGGATTTCGGAGGAAAAGAATTTTCCGCTAAGAAGACTTACAGCAAATCCATAGATTGCGGCATGGAATTAGATATTCACCGAGAATGTGATCTTTGTCACCGAATGGATCCCGAACTATATATAACAAACACATGTGTAGTGTGTAAAACATGCACCGTACAACGCATCAATACGACTTAATATATGAGGATAAATGCTTCTTGTGCATGTGGCAAATCGGAGGAAACCACGCACTCATAGAAGCATAGTAAACACGACTTGCCTCGAATGACCCAACGTTCTTGCCACATTGAAATAATACACGAGAATGAATAAATATATGAATATATGTATATATGGATGGTTCTCTGTGAAATCAAATTTATCAAATTTATTTTTGTTTCTAAACACATTAAATCACTTCTTCTTGATGAAATATACCACCCTGAATTTTTTCAGATTTTTCGCATCGATTATCTTAGATCTACATGGGGTCAAAGTTGGTAAAATTAGGTTTTTTTGCATTTTTTGCTGAGTTTCAAAAATTCATAGCTCATCAGGGATGGATTTTTCAGCAAAATAACATAGAACACCTTTTTTTGTAAATTTAGTCTATTTTACAAAAAAAAATACGTTTAAACACACACATAAATACATAAATCGGGTATTTTGCTAACACTTTCACGCAACTGTACATTCACACAATTCACACATTCACAAACACGCGCTCGGCGTCTCGATCGCGGACAAAGACTGGGAATCACTTACAAACTTTATCCCTCTCTCTCGGCCTCGGCTTTACGTGTCGTCTACTTCCTCAGCACTCTCGTCTTCTTCCTCGGCTCTCGCTGGTCCCTCCGCTCTCCGGTGGATCGTCGGCGTCTAACTCTGCTGCTGTTTTCCTCTGGCAGCTCGTCCGGATCTCGGCGCTGTATAGTCCTTTGAGCAGTGCCCAGATGGTCACAACTCGATCGCGAAACCCGGAAGCAGCTCTTACAAAGGCTCACAAGAACAGATATCGGCAATCGTCCACACGTCGGGTCTCTACAGTTCCAAGCGGAAAAGACTACTGACGCCGCGTGGCGTTCGCCTCGACTCGATCGCCTC
This sequence comes from Philotrypesis tridentata, assembly GCA_018906965.1. NCBI lineage: Eukaryota > Metazoa > Arthropoda > Insecta > Hymenoptera > Pteromalidae > Philotrypesis > Philotrypesis tridentata. The sequence continues at coordinate 65,861 of JACCIB010000424.1, forward strand.
GGCGGCGTTCGCGTCGCGGCGGACCAATCACGGCGCGTCTCTACATGTCTCGCCCGATCGCTATGCTGTCAGGCCCTTGTGGCTGTCATATTCTATCAGCCCAGCTCCTCCTAGTTTCCCTATCTCGACGCGAACCAATCACACATCGCATTCACTCCCTCCCCCTCGCACTCATATACTCGCACGCATTTACAGAATTCACGAGCTTTTCCTGTCGCAGCAGCAATTACAATTCTTAGAAGTATTTCTCTGGAACTGTGAATTCTTCGGCAGGAACGGCTTCGCTGAATTCTTAAATCTTCTCTCGTATGCTCGGCTTCTACAGGCCCTGCTCGGCCCGACTCCTCGTGGACACCTCCGGCTCGTTCGCGTACACACAATTAAAATTTTCATAAGTCCGGGTAACATAGAAAATGTCTATGTTGCCAATGGACTCGGGGTTCGATAAAAGATGGCTCGTCTCATCTTCTGTGCTATTGTCCTTAAGAAAGCTTTGGCTTCCTCTTTTGTACCATCCGATTGGAAACATTTTTGGGCATAACGATTAGCTTGAGCCAGCTCTTCACATTTTAAATGGTATTGTGTTAAAAACTTGTAAGCATAGCTAAGTTTAGCTCTGTCGGTCTGTCCCTATTTCTAAAATCATCTGTTACAAAATCTATGTAAGCTGCTGTAGCATTATCGTGCTGGCCTAATTTCTTATACAGCTGGGCCAAACGTATAAGAGCCATTCCCTCAATATCACCAAGATTACAAGCTTTATTATAACATTTTAACGCTTCAGGTATTCTGTCTTGTTTCTCATAAGCTTCTCCTAAAGCCAGAACCATCCTGCTATCCCGAGGTATTAACAGTTGAGCTTGCTTATAATAATACTAACCATAAAATAGCATTTTTAAAATTTTGTAGGTTTGACCTATACCATACCAAGCTCTGTAATCACTTTTGTTGACTTCAATAGCTTGACTGTAACTGTGTATAGCACCATTAGTGTTTTTCATTTCCATAAATTCGTGTCCTAGCAAAGCCCATGCTGACAAATACTGTGGATTTAATTTTAAGGGTTATAGGGTTATAGGGGTAATTTTAAGGGTCATAGGGTTAAGTCTCTATGAAAATACATCACAGCCTTTTGATGGTCTGCTCTTAAACAATCATAATTACCTACTATACAACATGTTTCTAGTCTATACTTATCAATTTCAGCTGGTCTATGAGCTAAATAAGGTAATTCATGCATCAATTATTTTACATACAGCAAATTAGAATATGTATCCATATTGTCCAGGCGATAAGGATCGTCTTCTATAATTTGCATGAATGTTGCTATTCCATTATCTACATCTCTTCTATAATATACAGCAATTGCAGTTTGAGCTAGATCATATCTATTCTTTTGGAAGCCCATCGACTGTTCATTACAATACAATGCAAACCCTTCATCAAACAGTTGTAATTCTAAATACATGTGTGCCATAAAAAAACGTTTGATCCCGTGATTAGGTAAAATTAATCCTTCAGCTTTCTCTCTGTTTGTTATTAAACTTTCTAATTCAGGTCATATTCCCCAGTGCATAGGTTGCTTATGAATACATTGTACTAAAATGTCAATTGCTTCCATTGACAGCTGTGATTTGTTCAAAATTACGCCATACAAATACAAGCCATATCCATCAGGGTTTTCAGCAACATGTTGTTTTCTCAGTTCACTAAACAAATGTTTTGAGCTACTATTTTTCAATGGGTCAGATGGAACATCTATCATATTAAAAGATATATTTACAGAAGAAATAAAAAACTCCGACTGGATACAGTATTTCTCATTCGTATTTTTCATTTCCATAAATTCATTCTGACGTTATACCTGTAAAATAAAAAGTTGATTACTTAAAAACAGTTATTTTCTGTAAAATTAAATTTAATAATTGTAATAAAACTAATGTACCTTGAGATTTTTCTTGAGATGATTCACAAGCTTTTGATATCATTTGGTAACAACAATAACATACTCTGTCGTATTCTGTGAGACTAGGCTGAATTAAATACTTTATATTTAATCTTGTTTCTGGATTTTTTGTTCTAACATTTTTTGGAGCATTTTGTACTTTTTGGAAAAGGTTTGCAGCATCTATCATATCCAATCTTTTTAATAGTACGATTACTACTTGCTATTGCTAATGAATTATTATCTGCCTCTAATTTTTTTTATCATCTGGATTAGACATTTTTTATTTTCCCTCTTAGACCACGTACTGGGTCCAAGGGTAGCTCAGCACATATAAAAGGAATTGCAAGCACTTAGTCTGACTTAATGCAGAACTTTTGCATCTCGCTGTTTGAAAAAATTTTAATAATTTTTCTAAAAAGACTTTGTTTCTTTTTTTTTATTTAAAAATTAAGATTATCGCATCAAGCATAACATAAGGCTGTTCGCTGTTGCATCGCATTTAATCGGATTCCGATGTGGGAGACTCAATGCTCCTCATCTAGGGCTTTCCGGAGCGCCAACGCTTCTCTGTATACTTCCGCTAGCTAGGAGACATAATGCTCCTTCTAGCTCCAGCTTCAGAGGAAGAATGAACTCTTCCCAGAATGACACGCCCTTTTATACAGGTGAGCGTAACTGCTTCGATGCTGAAGCAGCGAGTTACCCCCACCCGTCGCCACAGCGCAGGCATCGTTATAGATATACTAAAGCACGTGAAATCTTAATTTACATGTTTTATCGCTTTAAACAATTAATTCTCGCAAAACTAATAACATACGAATGTTGATGGATGCTCAATTAACAATAAATAATGATTTGTTGCTTATGACAAGCTCTAGTGATCAAAATAACTCGCATACAAATATGCTAGACGCGAGACTAACTCTTCTATTATTGTTTTAACAACGTTAATTAATGATTTGTCCTAAAAGCTATACATGAGTCAAAGCTGATGAACTAACAATCATGTACGTTACAAATTTATATGGCAAAAGTGCCTCAGAAAATAATATTCGGCATATGAAATGTCTATTTCGTACATATTTGACAAGTTTTATATATAAAGTGAAACATATAATTTCGTGGTTGCAATGATGTTTTTGGAATTAAAATTAACGAATCGCAACCGGGTTTTTTGCGTTTTACGTAGTCTCTCAATCGCAGAATCTCATACGAGCATTCATTTTTCAAAATTTATTGTTTACATAGTAGATATGTACGTTGCAAGTTGGCGTCGTGTCCCATATATTATATACGGCCAAGCGGCAAGCCAACTTGTAACTCGAATAAAAAATATAATTAAACTAAGAAATGATAAAATATTGTTTATACAGATGACCGTATGCATGTTAAGTCCATGCATATAACTTTATTTAATTGAAAAATGTTTTAAATATAAAATTTTAATAGGGGATAGGGTCCGTGTACGTTGCAACCTTCAATATTTATTTATTTATTATTATTTCGATGGCCGTGAGTGTAAAACAATTCCACAAAGAAGGCTTTTAGAGGATTACAGGCAAATTTTATTTAGATAAAAATAAATTGTGAAGGTAATATGTATTGAATAGTAAGCGATTTTTATGTAGGATGATTTTTATACGTAGGGTTAGTTTATTTTATATTATCCGTGGCAAGATGATTTGAAAATAGATTCAGTTTATAATAGAATGTGGCATTTTTTAAAAAGAAATTCAGTTAAGAATTTTGTAGTTTTATCCTAGAGTTTCTTAAGAATTGAGGCTACTGTATCCAGTCGGAGTTTTTTATTTCTTCTGTAAATATATCTTTTAATATAATGTATTTAGATGAGTGTGTATACACTATCTAGTATGATTTTATCCCTCGATAGTTTTTTAAAATTCTTTTGTTGTTCTTATCGATCTCTCCGTGGCAATGATTTAGAAATGCTTTAAAAAATTAAAACTCTTTTCTTTTAAGAAACGACGTTTCGGCGATCATTGTCGCCCTCATCAGGAAAATATTGTACCACATTTAATTTGTGTACATCTCGATAATCCTTTCCCCGGCTAGTTAACAGCGGGGGAAGAGAGAGACCGAGTTAGACAGTTATTATGTATACCGCTTTGTCAGCTACTGACTTGGAAGTACTTCCTTCTTAAAAGAAAGGAGTTTTAATTTTTTAAACCCTTTCTAAACCATTGCCTCAGAGAGATCGATAAGAACAACAAAAGAATTTTATCTTTTAATATGATAGATGTTCCATCTGACCCATTGAAAAATAGTAGTTCAAAACATTTGTGTAGTGAACTGAGAAAACAACATGTTGTTAAAAACCTTGATGGATATGGCTTGTATTTGTATGGCGTAATTTTGAAAAAATCACAGCTGTCAATAGAAGCAATTGACATTTTAGTACAATGTATTCATAAGCAACCTATGCACTGGGGAACATGGCCTGAATTAGAAAGTTTAATAACAGACAGAGAGAAAGTTAAAGGATTAATTTTACCTAAGCACTGGATCAAACGTTTCTTTATGGCACACATGTATTTAGAGTTACAACTGTTTGATGAAGGGTTTGCATTATATTGTAATGAACAGTCGATGGGCTTCCAAAAGAATGGATATGATCTAGCTCAAACTGCAATTGCTGTACATTATAGAAGAGATGTAGATAATGGAATAGCAACATTCAAGATAATTATAGAAGACGATCCTTATCGCCTTGACAATATGGATAGATATTCTAATTTGCAGTATGTAAAAAAATTGATGAAGGAATTACCTTATTTAGCTCATAGACCAGCTGAAATTGATAAGTATAGACTAGAAACGTGTTGTATAGTAGGTAATTATGATTGTTTAAGAGCAGACCATCAAAAGGCTGTGATGTATTTTCATAGAGACTTAACCCTATAACCCTTAAAATTACCCCTATAACCCTATAACCTTTAAAATTAAATCCACAGTATTTGTCAGCATGGACTTTGCTAGGACACGAATTTATGGAAATGAAAAATACTAATGGTGCTATACACAGTTACAGTCAAGCTATTGAAGTCAACAAAAGGGATTACAGAGCTTGGTATAGTTTAGGTCAAACCTAAAAAATTTAAAAAATGCCATTTTATGGTTAGTATTATTATAAGCAAGCTCAACTGCTAAGACCTCGGGATAGCAGGATGGTTCTGGCTTTAGGAGAAGCTTATGAGAAACAAGACAGAATACCTGAAGCGTTAAAATGTTATAATAAAGCTTGTAATCTTGGTGATATTGAGGGCATGGCTCTTATACGTTTGGCCCAGCTGTATGAGAAATTAGGCCAGCACGATAATGCTGCAGCAGTTTACACAGATTTTGTAACAGATGATTTTAGAAATGGGGACAGACCGACAGAGCTAAACTTAGCTATGCTTACAAGTTTTTAACACAATACCATTTAAATTGTGAAGAGCTGGCTCAAGCTAATCGTTATGCCCAAAAATGTTTGCAATAGAATGGTACAAAAGAGGAAGCCAAAGGTTTCTTAAGGAGAATAGCACAGAAGAGAATAAAAGTGGAAGAAAATTCAATGATGATTGAAGACACGAATGAAAAAGATCCAATTAGCGACACAGAGAACCAAGTAGCAGCATAAAATAGGTATATTTATTACTTTCTGGTGATGTATCTTGACAATTCGATTTTTAGTTCATCAGACTAGCCCTACCAGATTCTGGGAGTTCCTCGGGCACTTTTATACTGAAAAAGGATATCATCTTGAATTTCTTGGTTGTCGGAGTCCGGAGCAAACTCTCACTTTTGCTAATATTAAGATCTAAATATATTATAATATAGTTGTGACATTTATATATATGTGTATATATATATATATATATATATATATATATATATATATACTAGGGTGACAGGAATCGGACACGTTTGAAAACTGAATGTCTCAGAGTCTCAAACGATGGAGGAGGGTCCGTGGAGTCCATTGCACTTTTCATTTTTTCTAAAAAGTTATTTTCCAGCCCTCTCCGTGAATTTAATCATTCAAATGGAAAATAACATGGGGCAAGCAGGTGTTTTTCGTTTTCTTAAAATATCTCTGTAAATAATAATATTTCGGTATTCATCTTTTCAAATGCTATTACTGAGTTATTGACAATTGCTTAGGAAAAATCGGATTTGCAAAAAGTTAATAACTGTAAAAGTTAACAGGTGAATTTTTGGTCAAAAATGCCGGTTTTTGAAGGCTCTTTAAGGCATCTTAGAGGGCTCCTAGAGCACTATAATTTGGACACAACACTGGTATACTCATGAACAAGTGATTGATGGAAAAATTTTTAGCAAGAAATATTAATAACAGTGCAAAAACTCAAGTAAAAGTGACGGCTTCACTTAGAAAAAGTAGGTGAAAGCTGTAAATTTTTTTCAAGGGATAAGCTGCCACGATACCTCTTCCTGCTGCACACAAACGGAACACGTGTTTGACGAAAACCGTCGTTCTCGGTCCGGTCACTTTTTTTCACAGTAGGCACTACGAGTACATAGGATAACCCATGAGCCAACCCTGCCATAAAGTGACCGTCCTGTATTTACGATTGGGAGAGTCTGTCATAATGAGGCTTATTGTTCCATTTGACTTCTCGTTAAGTTTTTCAGCTATTTCGCTTCTCTAGGTCAAGCATTGCTACGGAACTTCGCAATCGACGGAGAGGGCTAAAAAATAACTTTTTGGAAAAAGTAAAAAGTGCAATGTACTCCACGGACCCTCCTCTATCGCTTGAGACTCTGAGGTATTCAGTTTTCAAACGTGTGACCGATTCCTGTCACCCCAATATATATATATATATATATATATGTTTTTAAACGTATTTTTTTTGTAAAATAGACAAAATTTACAAAAAAAGGTGTTCTATGTTATTTTGCTGAAAAATCCATCCCTGATGAGCTATAAATTTTTGAAACTAAGCAAAAAATGCAAAAAAACCTAATTTTACCAACTATGACCCCATGTAGCTCTAAGATAATCGGTGCGAAAAATCTGAAAAAATTCAGGGAGGTGTATTTCATCAAGAAGAAGTGATTTAATGTTTTGTAACAAAAATAAATTTGATAAATTTGTTTTCACAGAGAATAACCCATATATACATATATTCATATATTTATACATATAATTTAATTTAATTTATGTAATACGCGGAATACGCTACGTATATATATATATAGTGATGAGTATCGTCACTGCGCATGCTTATTTGATTCAATGCATATGCTTTTGTACTTTTGCTTGCATGTCTAACTTTTCAGATGTTCCCGCCGTACCAGAGCTGTTCGAGAGCTGATGTGTTCACGAGCGCGCCGTCTGGTGAGAGAGCGCGCGAGAGAGAGAAGCTTGTGACGTCAGGTTAGGCGTTAGATTCGATTCAGCTATCGAGCGCACTAGCTGTGTATTCCAAAACCGTCGTCATTACGTGTGAAACCGATTTGTTTAAGGCAATTATTGTACGTCCGTGCACGACTCGTGTTCGAGTGCATTGAGGAGTCTGCGAGACGTAGCAGTATTTACGGGAGCTAGGATAGAGCGAGACCGCATCGTACTGTTGTCTACTGCACCAACGAATACCGCGTGTTTTGTAGGTACCAGCTCTTCTCTCTCACTATGACCAGCGCGCTCGTGATTGTTAGCTTTCAGTGAATAAACATATTATGTGCCAGGAGAGCACACTTGTACAGTTTGCTTGTAAGCAGGTTTTTAATGATTAATTTGAATATATGCAATAGCCTTTTACCAGACTTCGCGTGTGTATTTATTTAGCGTTTGCACTTTTTCCCTGTTCTCCTTCATCTAAAACAGACATTGACGCCCACCAGTGGTTAAATTTAGCTAGAGCAGGGATTAATTAATTTCGCGGTGAAAAGTTAATGCGAAAACGCGAGTGTTCGTTGTGATCGGGTAAGCGTCCGGAGATATACATTGCGCGTATAGTGTAGCGAGCAAGCGCGAACATTGCCGAGTGTTTACATCTCGCGGCTAGACTTGTCGTCCGCGAACGTAAACATTGCGCGCTTCCAGCTATCGAAAATTTTAGCATTGGCGGAAATATTATTTCGGGAAATAAGTTTTATTTTTTCGTAGCGCGATTTGTATAATCAATGTATGCGATTAATCAGTACGTATAGTTACTTGATTAATAGGCGAGTAGTGAATCGAATCTCTCATTGCAATTCTAGGAAGGAATTAATTTTTTTGGTATTATTATTCATATTGTTTATTAGTAATTGAATGTTAATAATTAATTGGTTTTTACCTATTGACATTATACATTATTTTTATGATTTATGATTGTTTATATAATTGTAGTCAAATCGACTGCTAAATTTTTTTTTCTCTTTATTTGATATATTGTTGTGTGTGATAACGTGGTATTAGCGCAGCAAATAGATATAGCATACGTGCGCGGCTGATTGTATGTATGAGTTTATCAGTGTGTCACCGAGGTAGGGATATATACAGGTATAATGTATATAGTATATCGGAACGGCGAAGCGTTGATTTATATAAGCGGAATAGTTTATTTTATTTTGTTTTCCGTTATACGATTTAAGCGAAATTTTTTCAGTTTAAGCTAAAGGTAAACTCTTAATTTAAGTACAGCTCAGTAGTATTTTCGAAAATTTTTATTTTTTTTTTAATTTTTTTGCTTCGGATTAGAAAATGTTCTTTTGAATTTTTTTTCTTCCTTGTTCTGGTTGTAATATTTTTTTTTTTTTTTTGCGTGAGTGTAATTTTAAGTTGCACAGAATTTTAAGTCGAGGAGTCTGTAACAGAATTAAGAGCGACACGCGGAATAAAGTTTTGTTTTTCAGTTATTGAATTTTTGACGCTATTAGTTTTTCGTTTGCAATTTATTCTATTAAATATTTCTTTTGATTTCTGTGGAAAAATTTGTTTAAATTAGCGGGATTGCAATTAAAATTTATAATGGCGATGCGCGTAAATATTTTTGCGCAAGTAGATCAAGAAATTGAGAGATGGGCACTGTCATTGTCTGATGATAGATTGAATACGTTATTGCAAATATTTGAATTGATAACGGACGAGAGTAGATATAACAACGTTGGTAAGTTAATTAGCCGTTTGCGCGGTGATTACACTGCGTATGATTTTGTGATGACGAATGAGCGAAGCGATATCGCAATGTCAAGAAAAGACGCAGCATGTCAGAAAATTATCTTGAAAGAAGAGAATTTGTCGAATGAGACGAAGTCGACGACATGGTTGAGATGGCTAGAGAATCAAAAGCATCGAATTTAGATAAAGCTGAAGAGCAAGAAAAAGAAACTTTAGATGATATCTTCCATATACAGCGAGACAGTGATCTAGAATCGACCAGAGTGTCTATGGCTCATGTTGAAATTTCTGGAGTGCATCCCATAGTTGCAACGGCGGAGCTGCTTAATGAGGCTGAAAGCATTGTGAAGCCTCAACAGCGAGACGCTTGTGGTAATAGCGTTGACACAGGATCAAACATCGCGGGCAACAATAAGGGCGACTTCAAGGATAATGACAGAAATCAAGATAAGCATGAAGAAGTGATTGTTCGTTTGCGGGAAGAGTTATCTGCATAGCGTGAATCGGCTAAAGAGTCTGAAGCCAAGTGGAATGCGTATGCTGCTGGCATGGAAAAATCTATGGTAGAGCTTACTAGTTGCAAATTGACAGAAGAGGTGGAACGGATTCAAGTTCAATTCCGAGATACGTTTATTATACATCGAGAACCAGATGCTCACAGCATAACATTAAATCCGAATGCGACGAAGTTTGTATCCAGTCAAGCGGCAATGAAGGCTGGGATGAAGAATTAGCCACTACAAGTAGAACCCTAAGGTGTGTCTCGGGGAGGGAGGAGAATCAGCTGCTTCGACGAGTAAGGCAGTTGGTGAATATTCGTCGATGTCGAGACCAACGTATCGTGATATTGGGAAAATTGCTCGAGAGTGGAAAATCCAGTTTGACGGTGGTAAAGATAGTTGCATCGAGGAATTTATTCAGAGAATGAATGAGTGTCGACGTTCTGGAGGATATGGATGCTTGGAAGCTGGTCGTGTCCAGAGATAAAATATTGCAAATACTTCGCGAATCGCATTGCGAGCCTACGTCCGGACATTTGGGTCGTCGCAAGACGTATGAGCGAGTCGCAAGATATTTTTACTGGATGCGAATGTATAAAGATGTTCACACATTTGTTAAGTCATGCACTGTATGTCAACAGTGTAAAGTGCAACAGCTGTTACCTGCTGGTACCATGAAAGAGAAGAAACTCGTTGGACGATAGGAGGTTGTAGCCGGTGATATGATGGGTCCATTTCCAAGAATGGATATACCTATCTACTTATCCTGTTACATGTTTTTACTCGGTGGATAGAAGTAATAACGTTGCGTAGGACTGATAGTATCAGTATTAAGAATGCTTTGAAAGAGTGTGTGTTTTTAAGATTTGGTACTCCTGAAGTATTTTTATCAGGCAATGGTACGGAATTCCGTAATAAGGTCATGAGAAAATTTTTGACGGAAATCAGCGTTGAGCATCAGATGATATCGCCATATCATTCCCAGGCGAATCCGGTTGAGCGTGTTAATCGAACGTTCGAAATGATGATCACTGCGTTTATTGAGGAGGAGCACAAGCTGTAGGATAAGTATTTACCCGAGTTAACTTTTGTATATAATACATCTGTGCAATAGTTTACAGGACTGAGTCCAGCTTTCCTAAACATGGGAAAACCCCTGCGCCACCGCTTAGTACCAAGCGTAAAGAAGAGAAGGCTGCTAGAGAAGAAGCTCAGAAGATTGCAGTGAAAAACTGGGAAGAGCGGATGTGTTGATTATTTGATTTGCAATTGGATGTTGAGAAGAATATTGAACATGCATCACAGAAGCAAGCACGATATTATAATGCGAAACGCAGACAAGTTACGTTTAATGTCGATGACTTGGTTTGGAAGCGTAATCGTGTTTTATCGTCTGCTATCCAGCGCATTAATGCTAAGCTTGCACCTAAATTTGCAGGTCCATTTAGGATTACTGCTAGGGTTGGACGAGATGTTTATTCAATGGTCAATGAGCAAGGAGAATGCTTTGAGAAGATACATGTTGCTGACATCAAACCGTATATTCATGGAGAAGATTTCACGTTTGCTGAGGATACAGGTGAAGTTAAAGACTCTGTTGATGCTTCTGATGAAGAAGACGGTGATCCTGTAGATGAAGACGTTTCGACCACCAGGGAAGCGACCGTTAGCGAGAAGAATGAATGTGAGGGGCGAAATATTGCGCTGAGTAAAAACGTGGATGTTTCACGTAAACGAGGTAGGCCGCGTAAAATCCGAATCGTCGTTTCTCGTGATACGAAGGCTCCTGGGGGGAAGTAGGTGACTCTCACAGAGTCTGATGTGTTAGAGGTTGAAAACAGAAGTTCACTGGTAGTTAATGCGAAACGCGGTCGACCGAAGGATTCTAGGAAACAGCGAGAACCGCAAGTTGAATTTTCTCCGCGATGTATGCGATGAAATAGGGTGAATGTTTAGGATAGATTAGGGTAATAGGTTGGAGAATCCCTGAATTTGGCTGACAACAAACATCTTCTATCTAGGACCATGAGCGACTATGCCGGACAGCTGGTGCCATAGCGGCGGGTGAGATGTCCGCAGCTCAGGGTTTTGGCTCCGATCTCGGAGCGGGCTATTTCGCTACCACCACCATCAGGATACATGACCTCTGCCCAACTCCATCCGCATTGGAGGTTTCTGAGGACTTCCTGGAAATCGTGAGGGTGGAGGAGGAGTGGATTTCCTGAAGGCAGAGCTTGATGAGGCCCGTAAGCTCCGTCGGGACTATCGCCGAAAGTCCTTTGTTAATTGCCTTTGCTTAATTGGAGTTTTTCCTCTCCAAACATGAAGAGAAGGGCAGAGAGATTGCGAGAAACTATCCGAGGATGATGGAAGAGGAGAGGGAGGCTGAAGCTGCACGAGATGAGAGGGCTAGGAGCTTAAAGGAAAAGAGGTTGGCCAGAGAGGCTAATCAGCAGCGAAGAGACGCGGCCAAAGCTCGGATTCAGAGGGAGTTGGAGGAGCTGTGGCAGGCAAATTTGGAAGCGGCGAGACTGCAGCGGAAACGCACTCCCCTCTGCTACGTGTGTGGGATGCCTGGAGTAGAGCGAGGTCGCGGGTGTCCTCGTCGACATCTCCATGCTAAACAGCCTCGGTAGGCTGGAAGTGCGAATTCGCTAATTCCCCTAGCTTTTATAATTTTTTGAATATATTTTGTCAAAGAAAGCTAACAGTGTTTTTATTTATTTGGCCCTTGCAGTTGATTTTGTTTTATGCATGAGTTTGAATTGAAAAGCTTTGTTTGAAATCTTATTTTCATTTGTTTTTATTTTGCAAAGAAATACTTTATTTTGTTTTTTTATTATTTTATTATTTTGGTTGTTTTTGTATGCTGGTGAAAGCATTGAAGAGCTGGTACGCTATAAGAGCTACCCAGCCTCTGGAATGGGGGCATGTAACGAGTATCGTCACTGCGCATACTTATTTGATTTAATGCATATGCTTTTGTACTTTTGCATGCATGTCTAACTTCTCAGATGTTCCCGCTGTACCAGAGCTGTTCGAGAGCTGATGTGTTCACGAACGCGCCGTCTGGTGAGAGAGCGCGCGAGAGAGAGAGAAGCTTGTGACGTCACGTCAGGTTAGGCGTTAGATTCGATTTAGCTATTGAGCGCACTAGCTGTGTATCCCAAAACCATCGTCATTACGTGTGAAACCGATTTGTTTCAGGCAATTATTGTTATAATTATTGTACGTGCGTGCACGGCTCGTATTCGAGTGCATTGAGGAGTCTGCAAGAAGTAGCGATATTTATGGGAGCTAGGATTGAGCGATATCGCATCGTACTGCTGTATACTGCACCGGCGAATACTTCGTGTTTTGTAAGTACCAGATTTTTTCTCTCACTCTCACCAGCACGTTCGTGATTGTTAGCTTTCAATGAATAAACATATTATGTGCCAGAAGAGCACACTTGTACAGTTTGCTTGTAAACAGGTTTTTAATGATTAATTTGAATATACGCAATATCATTTTACCAGACTTTGCGGGTGTATTTATTTAGCATTTGCACATTTTCTCTGTTCTCCTTCATTTAAAACCCACGGAGAAATTAAGTAGAGAAATCTACATTTAACTTGGACATTCCCCGTTACAATATATATATACTCCTATATTATATAGTTGTGTGCAGTTAGGGTGAGATTCAGTGCGCTGCATGGCCCCGCAAGGGCCCCGCATTAGCCTTGCATGAGGCCCTGCATTGGCTGTATTATATAGTTGTTTTGAGCTGCGCTGGAATTTACACCTCCCCCACCCCCTTTATTAGTATTCATTATGAAGAGGGTATTTATGTATAATTATATTTATTTATTATTTATTATGTTTCATATTCTGCTTGTTGATACCCTTGATCATGTATTATAAGTAATTACAAATATAATTTTGTTGTATTTTAATCAAAGTAATAGGTGATTCTTCCTATTTAAGAATTAAAGATTAATTTTATAACTTTTGATACCCTTAATGTCACAAAAATTCTAAGAGTTTACTCTATCTATACGGTTATTTCATTGTTTTAAGGGGTTATGCCTGAGTTTAAATTCAAAACAATCAAAAATTTTTTTATTTGATTTTTTTAAGGCAAATTTAATGTAGAATACGCTGCTGAAGCCCTTTTTCTCCGAAAAAATTTCGTTACAAAGTTATAGGCAAAATACTAAAAAAATACAATTTTTCAAAATTGCGTATTATTGATATTTTGTCTTATAGCACTTTTGATTATTTAAAACAATTGCTTTTTCATAGAAAATGTAAAATTAAATGTGTTTACAAACTCCTTTTGAAAACGCAATTTTATTTAAAAAAAAAATATATTATTTATTGAATCATTACATACTGTAAATAACTAATTTTTATAAAATCGTAGATTTTATTTTGATTTTGAATATTCAAAATAAAATAAATTTAGGATTTAAATTTAGTCTTGTAATTTTTTAATCAAACTTATAAAGGGGTAAAAAAATATTCGTGCAAATTTAAATTACCGCCTAAAAAAAGACACTTTACAGCATATGGAAAAGGAAATCACTGTTTTACCGACTTAGTCGAGTTTGCATTCAGACTGTCAGACATCAGCTGTTTCATCCGCTGTCTGTAGTTTAGTGTAAGCTGGATGTTGTGCTGTTGTGATAGCTTCTGAGTCTACTAGTCTTCAAATTTAGATAAGTGTTTGGACTATAAACAACATATGATTTGTAAAGAATTTGTTCTTTGTGAGTATATTCTTGATTTTTAGGTGTACTGGCTATAATTGTCATGTGTACAAGATGCCTGTGTGATAAATAGTCTCCAAACAGCTCTAAGTCTACTGTGATTGTTAATAATCCTGGAAAGTCATGGGTAAGCAATACCAACAATTATATTCATGTGAAACATACTGACTGTGAATGCGTATCAAAAATTTATATTTCAATTTCAGCTCTCGATACTGGTATATCTACATATACAGCACTCGGGTCTTTATATATGTCTTAATATGTAGATATGTTATGCCAAAATATAAGAAAAATATGCTAAGCAGTTCATGTAAGTACTACCCAATAAGTATACATAAGCATCTTGATAAACTTTAAATGCATTTTTCTCAGTTTTGCCATTTTTATGATTTTAGGTCCTTTGCCGCAGGATATCTCAGCATCCAGATGATCAATTGACACCAGACAGGATGGAAAATCTTTTTAATATGTTCCTTCACTGCTTGAACGGAGCAGAATTGGTTAATACAAGGTAAAAGTCAATGTTGCGTATGTGAATATATGTAATATTCACTATAATTACTGATATAATCATCTTATGAGTTACTAAATATTTAAAATTTATTTTTGGTAGAAAAGTCTTTCACTCAAGCAGCGAAGAAACATATTCAGAAGATTTTACATCCTGTCTGGTGTCAATTCATCATCTGGATGCTGAGATATCCTGCGGCAAAGAGAAAAAAGTGCTGAAAATTAATGATTCATACATGTAATTGTTTACAATGTAAGTATAGATATACAATTTTTTTAAACTAGTTAAAAATATGTTTAATACCTACATTTGAAGTAGGAGAAGGATATTTTTTATACTATTAATAAATAATTTTTTTCAGCCTATTACTTATTAATGTCTTTTTACAGGTTCAACTCAGGCATAACCCCTTAATTAAAGTTAATTTTCGAACTCTCAATTTCGAACCCTTATATGGTAAAAATTCAAATCTATCTATCTGTGAAAATATTAACGCGTAAACATCTTCACGATAAGGGTCTGTTGGTCAGACTACCACTTCTTTAGTGTTACTTCTCCTATACCTTCGATTTTACATAAATTTCAATTTTAATTTTACCACAAGAAAGTTATGATCTCAATAAATAAATTGGCAAGTTCTTTTTTAAAAAGCAATCGATGTGAAATAAATATATAAGCGTTTAAAAGGGGGAGGATTATAAATATATATGTATTTATATAAACACTTGACCAAATTGCAGTATGTGAAAAGGTACAGTCGGGTACAATTAAAACTTTGAATAATTGCGATTGCTGCCACTTTCTGCGCATTCTAGCTGACGTTTGGTGACCGATCACGATGACGCCGTATTTACCGTGGGAGTTTAGGCCACCATTCTTCCGGTAAATTGGGCATTGCGTGATGGGCCACAAACATGCGCGGAACGTAGCGCCAATATGTTATTATTCAAAGTTCCAATTTAACCCTATGGTACACGTAATAGAATGGTATAATGTGCCCATAATATGTGGTAATATCATGTTTGTCTAAAATTATTATGTAATTTCACAAGATTGTTTCGCATCATGAAAACTTTGTCTTTTATTTTTGGAAGCAACGAGCGGATGTACAATCTACTCAACTTAGTAATTCAGTAAATGTGTTGCTATCCTTATTTCATTAGAAAATCTATGTCGTGGACGATTATATACAATTATATATGAGATTTAAATTCTGTTGATTTACATTCATTTAAAAAAACAGAAACAAATTCTAACATGTAGAACGCAATTTTTTTTACGGAAAAACTTGCAGTCCCGTCCTATCATAGATAATCGATAGATACCATCTTCAAATGATGCAAGGTTAACCAAAGTAACTTCTTAATGAAACACCGTTAGAAAATCTCTAAATTGACTTTTGATTCGATATGTATTAATTACTGTCCTTAACCAATTTTTGATAAGAATTCAAATTTAGTATTGCAATCATTCTAGGCTCAATTTTTGGTTATTTGTATGTATGTTTTACAAAACTCTGTTATTATTATCGGAAGATTACAGGAAGTTGATTAAAAATAATTGTAACTATTAATTCATATTAAAAAAATGTTATAAAATAAATTTTTATGACTCAAATTGGAAAATATATCAAGCTTAAAAATATTAAATTAATATTTATGTACTTTACTGCTTTTAGTTTTAAATCTTTACTTAATTAAAACATGGAATTCCTATTATTATTATTTGAGGTCATCGTTCTCACATTTTAATATAATGTTTTGTGTAGTACCCATTATAGGATAATAAGACGATAAATTAACAATATGAAACATTTTATGATATTGTTAATTATACTGGCATTTAGTAGTTCATCGATTATCTATGATAGGACGGAACGGCAAGTTTTTCCGTAAAAAAATTGCGTTCTACATGATAGAATTTGTTCCTGTTTTTTTTAAATGAATGTAAATCAACAGAATTTTAATCTCATATATAATTGTTTATAATCGTCCTCGACATAGATTTTCTAATAAAATAAGGATACCAACACATTTACTGAATGATTAAGTAGAGTAGATTGAACATCCGCTCGTTGCTTCTAGAAATAAAAGACAAAGTTTTCATGATGCAAAACAATCTTGTGAAATTACATAATAATTTTAAACAAACATGATATTACCACATATTATGGGCACATCATACCATTCTATTATGACTACCATAGGGTTAAATTGGAACTTTGAATAATAACATATTGGCGCTACGTTCCGCGCATGTTTGTGGCCCATCACGCAACGCCCAATTTACCGGAAGAATGGTGGCCTAATCTCCCACGGTAAATACGGCATCATCGTGATCGGCCACCAAACGTCAGCTAGAATGCGCAGAACGTGGTAGCAGTCGCAATTATTCAAAATTTTAATTGTACCCGACTGTACCTTTTCACAAGCTATCCACCTCTTCACATGCTGCAATTTGGTAAAGTTTTAATATAAATACATATATATTTATAATCCTCCACATTTTACACGATTATTTATTTATTTCACATCGATTGCTTTTTAAAAAAGAACTTGCCAATTTATTTATTGAGATCATAACTTTCTTGCGGTAAAATTAAAATTGAAATTTATTTAAAATCGAAGGTATAGGAGAAGTAACACTAAAGAAGTGGTAGTCTGACCAACAGACCCTTACCGTGAAGATGTTTACGCGTTAATCTTTTCATAGATAGATAGATTTGAATTTTTACAATATAAGGGTTCGAAATTGAGAGTTCGAAAATTAACTTTGATTAAAAGAATGAAATAACCGTATAGATAGAGTAAACTCTTAGAATTTTTGAGACATTAAGGGTATCAAAAGTTATAAAATTAATCTTTAATTGTTACATACGAAGAAACGACCTTATACTTGCCAGCCTTTTACCTTTTTAAAAAGTTTATTTGGGGGGGGGGGGGTGCGGGAAGATTTCACTACTTTTAAATGGTATATAATACCTAAATTACAAAGAATCATTAACATCAACTAATTAAGTTATAAATTTAAAAAATTAATGTACATATGCTTATGTATTATTGCAATAATAATTATTTTTTCGACACCGTCTGTACAGCAAATAGTTATGTTTGGATCATTATTATTCAAAAAAGAAATATATATAACGCGTAGTATTAGTTTTAGGGGTTTTTAACGCTACTCAAATAATATAGTTTATGATAAACTTGGAGATCCACGCGAAGGTTATAATCTAGCAGAAACCAACAGTAGACTAATACTTCAATGCTTCTTTATAGGGATCTCTATATCGCTTAAAAATGATTAGTTCTGTGTTGTTAACAAATGGTAGCTCATTAAATGACCTCAATTTACCAAACATTAATGCAGAATATACTTTTCATAATTATACATTCGAAGAATTTCGCGCATTGGGCGATGTAATGGCAAAAGATTTGTTTAATTTGGAATCGTTAACACATAAACAACGTTTAATTTTTTATGCCATTATAAACAGTATTAGTACCAACGACTTTAACAATAAATATTGTTTTAATTAATGAACCTGGAGGCAGCGCAAAAAGTTATTTACTAAATTCAATAATCAGTTATTGTAAGACACACAATATTAATGTACTACCCGTAGCATGGACTGGTATAGCTGCAAACTTATTATTAAATGGAAAAAATTTACATGTAACATTTAAATTACCACTAAATATTGTTGATAATACAACTTGCAATGTAACACCAAACTCAGAATATGGGAAAATGCTGCAAAATATTCAAATTATTATCTGGGATGAAATAACAATGACATCAAAACATGCATTTGAAGCTGTAGACAAATTATTTAAAGATCTGTGTCAAAATAATTTTACATTCGGAGGTAAAGTAATGGTTGTTTCTGGAGATTTCCGACAAACATTACCAGTCGTAAAACATGGCGATAGAACAAAAATTATTGAAAACTGTGTAAAAAATATTAAAATATGGAGAAATGTACTTTATGTCTTTAAAAGGAAATCTTAGATTTAATAATAACGACATCGAATATAAACAATGGCTTCTTAATGTTGGAGATGGTAAAGTCAATACTAATTTTGAAATGATGAATGATTTGATTAAAATTCCAAATAAACTTTTAACAAATAGAGAAATGATTATGGAAGTTTTAATAATATTACTGAAGTTCATAAGAAAACTAAAAATTTCCTGGAAAAGATGTCCAGGTGTCAGGGTGGCCTCCAGGATGACGGTAAATCATCCTCGAGTACATTCTCTAAGTACACAATAATATTTCCTTAAAAAATTACAAATTCCCCGGAGATGATTTTCAGGTGTCAGGGTAACCTCCAGGATGACGGGAAATCATCCTCGAGACGGTGCATTAGGTGTACATATAAATATGTGGGTGCAGATAAAGTGTTATCCTTAAAAAAAGGATTAAGTAATTGTAAAAGTAGATGTCACACGGGACACGGGACACCAGACACGGGACACCGGACACGCGACACCGGACACGTTCGCCGCTTAATATAATGTAAGATTAAGACTATAAAAAATAAATTAAAATTCTTAAAATTATAAAAAATAATATATGTGAAGTGTGAATTTATCGCTCGAGCTTAATGAATAATAAATGAGAACAATTAAGCATCTCTTCGAGCCAGTAGGTAAAAGTTTGGAAAATCTCTATATGTGTAACCGTGGCCTTGACGGAAAACTACGAGACGGTGTTTTATCTATCTTAAACTCACAATCAAATATAAAGCACACATAACCTATCGAGAGAGGATTATGTCCAAAGATATTGACGATACAAAAAAATTCTTGAAAAATAATCTAGAGTTATTCTTTACTAGAGCAGATAAAGGCAATGTGACAGTTGCGATTGAACACTCTGCATACATCCACAAAGTAGAAGAAACTCTCAGAGATGAGAGGTTTTACAGGACTGTCAAAGTTAATCCAACTGCGGGAATTCAAAAAAGCATTAAAAAACTAATTGACCATTGGAGTATGCGGGGTGTCCTAGAGTGCAATCCGGCATTTAGAGGATTATCTTCGAAAAGGATCGAGCACACGTCACTGCCGAAAGCATATGGCTTAGTCAAAATACACAAACCCGGCAATCCTGTTCGTATTATAGTTTCTGCGGTCAATAGCCCCATGTACTCTCTCGATAAGTGTATATCAAATTTATTTTCTAAACATTTCCCTCTACCGAAATCAAACATTACAAACAGTTTAAGCTTAAGAATATTTTGAAAAATACGAAATTACCGTCCAAACATTGTTTCCTTTGATTTGACGTCGTCTCGCTGTTTACAAGTCTGTCAAAAGAAATGATTATTTCTGCGATTGAAAACGGGTGGAAATGGCTTTCTAATATTAATTGTATTTGTAAGGACGAATTTATAGATGATATTAAAACCTTGCTTGATTACACTTATCTAGTATTTAATGGCAGATATTATAAACAGGCCTCGGGTGCTCCTATGGGATTTTGCTCGAGCCCTGTCTTTGCAAATATGGTGTTAGAAGAGCTTGAAATACATTGTTTAAACATTGTCAAGGCGAGTGTACCTTTACACCACCCCAAGAATCAGAAGATTGCAATTTTATATAATCTGCTTGATAGAGCAATGTTACTATCCGATTCGCGGTTCCATTCGCAGAATATAGAATACGCAAAAAAGATTTTGATAGCGAACGATTATCCAATTGAATTCATTAATAAATATTGAAAAAAGCGAATTATTCGCAATCTTAGCCTCATGCAAAACAAAACTGAGGGCATAGATTCGGATAATTCAAAGATAGTTAACTATAATGATAATGATAACTGTGAGAAAAACAATTCAAAAATAAATGAAAATGTAAGGGTTGAAAACAATATTGCGGTCTTTCCGTATTACGAGAGACTTAACAGCAAATTGGGTTATAGGGTTATTGAAAACTGTATTAAAAAAGAATGACATATTTTTAGTAAATAAGATTGACAATAAATTCAATAAATTTATTAAGCTAGGTAAGGATCCGACTGCTGTTAGCGAGACTAGAAACGTTGTATACCCTATCGTCCTTTAAAAAATAGAGAATCAGAGCATAAACGCTATATAGAAAAAGGACATCTTTCCTCTCCAATTGCGGTACATGCGATAGAGACGGGATATTCGTTCAAATTTGATAATATTAAAACTATGGATAAAGAACCGTCTACCTTTTGTAGACGTTTCTCGAAGATGTTACACATTCAATATTTTAACGGCACGCTTAATAGAGCTGAGGATACGTGCCACCTCAAAGCAAGTTATAAAACCGTTATTTCAAATGTAAAATCTAGTTCAAAAAACTCGTAATTATAATTTTTGTTTGTATTTTTATTTCAACAGTAATTGATCGAATACAGAGACTGTGCGGGGAATAAGTGAGTGAGATGCGGATGACAGCAAGTGAGCGGAGGTGGTACACCGCTTCGCGTTCTCTTACATAGCTGGTCGCTTCTCTTAGATTGGCTGGCGGAGTGGAGTGGCACATCCTTGTGGGAGGATCGAGAGTCCGAGTTGCTAGGCAACGATCCGGCCATACTATAAGTTGTAGTCATGGAAGGAACGATTGAATTTTCTGCGCGGGTTCTCGTGCCTTCTACATGTTATTATAAACTTGTGCCACTTCTTCGAAATGTATGTTTGCCGTATATTGTCGGTCTGTGGACCGACTCTTCTGCCGCTGTACAGAACATCTATATTCGTATTATAATCAAATTATATATATATATTGTAAATCTTTAAATTTGTACGAGTGAGTTCCTAGTATAAAGATCTGTGTGCTCGGTAACTAGAATTAGTTGATCGTTTATCCTCGTCGGTATCACATCACCATCTGGTGACACCGACGCTATTATAAGCGTTCGGTCATTGCAAAAAAGTAAGATTGTTCTTGATTATAATTAGTAAGATTTTTAATTTTTAACTCTGATTTTAGCTGGCGTATTCTTTGTAGAATTTGTTTTAAATTATGTCGATAGTAGAATATTATAATTATTATTAAGGTAAAATTTAATTGTAAAATTCATATTTAAATTTATAATTGTTTATAATTTTTGTACTGGCTTTGCAGCCCTGATGAGGAGTAGTAACGACTCGAAACGTTGGCAAATATAATAAACCTACTGGCTCGAAGAGATGCTTAATTGTTCTCATTTATTAAAAGTAATATAATCTATCTTAAAATATTAAAAAAGTAATAAAATTTCTCTTAAAACAATAATAAATAAAATATTTTCATTCATTTCATGCTTTCTGACATGAAAATCAACATATAATTCTTAAAAAGTAGACATTGTTACTTAAAATTATCAGAAAATTACAATTCGAATTTCATTTTAATAGTTGAAAAACTGTTTATGTAAAAATAGAAAAATTTCATTAATGTGCAGATTTAATTCATTTTGAATTTTGCTTGCGCGAAATCTGACCGTCATAATAGGATTAGCTCGGAAAGGACTCCATGGTCTGCGTATTGACTGCGTTCAGGTAAGAGCCAGCCGCTGGCATTTTCAAGAGCGGGTAGAAAAAACGGCTACGAAGCTCGACTCTTTATGGCCCTCCACCTATCTCGTCTGCTTAGGTTTTTCACTGCATCTGGAGATTCCTCTGAGATTCCTCTGGCTTCGAAAGATACTCGACTGAAATTCGTCGTATGAAAACCCCCGTGTCTAGCAATCTCTCTAGTCATCTCTGTATCAGATACTAAAATATGATTTCCACACTGTTGACGTATTTTCATCAGATCAGGTACCAAAAGTATGGTCGAAACCGATAGCATTTATTGTTAATACAGATGATTATATAAAATCTGGTATGCAATGGGTTACTATATATATGTTGATAAATATTGTAATGCCTTTTACTTCGACAGTTTTGGACTAATACCGCTTATACCTGATCAAATCAATCGTTTACCAAAAAATTGGAAACGTCTTCGTTAGAATAATGTTCGATTACAGAGTGATTCTTCTGGCGTATCCGGGCAATATTGTATCATTTTCCTACATTATACGAGCGCTGGTTTAGGTTTCCGTAACTTTATCAATAATTTCTCTGACAACCTGCGAAAAAATGATGACATAGTTAGACGTTATATACATTGTAAAAAAAGAGCTGATGATGCGTTTATCGGAGAGGGTGGTCGCATTGTTAGACGTTTGCAAAAATGTTGTCCGTCTAAAATGCTACGATTGTAAGGTTGAAAATAACAGATACGATATTCTTCTTTATTAGAATGTTTAAGTCAGTCCTTTCTGTCCTTTCTGAACTCTTTGTTTCTCCCACCTCGAAAATTTTATAGAAGGTACTTCCACTACTCCTCTCCTTAATAAAGTAGTTTGACATCATGTGATGAACGCTCAGTCGTAAAGTAAACATTCGATAGATTAATTGTTAAAATGGATCTCCATCATCCTGCATCAGACCAACATTAATCGTTAAAATTATTTTGTGCATTATATTCGCTAGACTATTCTTATTGAAAGAAGATCATAGTTGGCCTAGAATACGGCTCTTTGGAGGATAACGATTATAAACTAACATTGCAATTACACGGCTCAGAGTTTAGTAGTGTGGCCTTTCCATATGATAGTTCGGATGAAAGTAAGTGACATTTCAAATTTTTTTTCTGGACACGAAAATTGTCGAAGGAATTATACATTGTAACGTGGTAAAATTTCACCATGTCACAAGCGCCAGGAGTTGCCGGGGCAGAGCGTCTCGAGGTCGAGTGAATGAGGATTGAGTGAATGATTTAATGGAGTTTGTTTATTCCCGGTTAATAAACGACGCGAGAGGCGGAGGGACGACGGCGAAAGACGAAAAATACGACGGACTCCTTCTATGCCGAGACGAGAGAAAGGAGGAATTGGCCGAGAAGGAAGTCGAGGTCAGCGTGATGACAGCCATCCAGCTTCACGCAGG
The DNA here is from genome assembly GCA_018906965.1 of Philotrypesis tridentata. Taxonomy (NCBI): domain Eukaryota; kingdom Metazoa; phylum Arthropoda; class Insecta; order Hymenoptera; family Pteromalidae; genus Philotrypesis; species Philotrypesis tridentata. The sequence goes on from JACCIB010000424.1 coordinate 89,657, forward strand.
GCATCCATTTCCGCTCGCTTATCGTAAGTCGTCGGACGCTGATAACGAGTGCGGCGGGGTCTTCCTACGTGAGCGTCTGATGCAGCAGGACCAGCGCAATGGTTGCTCACCTGCACCGGATGTTAGAAGTAAAAAGCAGCGTACCGCGCCCGATGTAACAGCAGCTTCAAGAATTAACGGCCGAGACAGACGGGAGCTATGAGAGTTACATCGTACTTCGCAATTTATTTGTTATCTAATAATAAATTAATTGTCTGCGTGCTGACTGACTATCTGTTGAAACGAGCGTTCGTATTTCACGGTCAGCCCCAGGAAGTAAGGAAAAGGTCAGTGGTGTTCTCTAAGTTATCTCCGTCTACCTTGCGGGCTGAAAGCAGTTCCACGCGTGATCGGTTTCCTTTGTCTCGCGAACGTGTATAATATCGCCGCGAGTAGCTGCCTCGACTACGCTGTCTTCTCATAGTTAGATTTAAGCTTTTATTGTGATCGCGGAATTAAGAGTTCGGGGTGTGAGAGTATAGAGTGTGTGCGCGAAAGAAAGAGCGAGAGTTGTCTAAGTCGGCGAGTCAAGCAGACTCGTCCGGCTGTAGCATATTTTTATTAGGGAGCGAAGGTCGCCGTAAGTCGTCGGACCGCGGACGTCGCTGAGTCCCGACGTAGTATAAACGGTCGTGCGACGAACAAGGGGGTCGCGCACGACCATAGATGTTGTCTGATAGGAGGCCGAGCGGACCAGCGTGAAAGAATAAGTCGAGCGAGCTTACGTGTGATTGAGAACAACCTCGAGACGCGCGAGAGTCTAGTTATCTCTGCTATCTTGTCGTTGTATGTACCGTGTTCATAGTCATAAGTGCGGAATCGAGCGGGTTCAAAGTTCATTGTTAGGCGCAAGAGTCAAGCATGGACTCTGGTCGCTGTCTAAATGTAGTGTTATCTCCCTTTATAATTACGCTATCTTACATTCTTGTATTTTCCTCACTGTGTCGAAGTAGAGTGATTAAACAGTGTTGTCAATTCCTTGCAAAGTAACTGACTTGTTTTTGCGTATCCCTCAACACCCGAACCGCCCTCTCTCCCACCGGTAATCTGGGGCTGAGTTAGCTGGCGAAGCCCAAGTGACACCGCGCCGAGAAACCTGACAACAATATTCGCCTCGTCCTCGCTCACGAGTCTTGCCTCCCCACAAAGAGTCGCGAGACTCTGACGCACGCGGGCTGCGTCTGGCGCCTACCCGGAATCCTACGCGGTAGATTCCAACGGGGACGAGGCCCGTAACGCGCGAACACCAACCATACGCGTTACAACATATAACAGTGAAGGTTGGACGGTTAAATTTTTGAATAGTGATTTCACATAAACCATTGTAATCGACGAAAGTGCAGTTCCGTATAGTACGGAGATGTCTACTAAAATTCCAGGATCTATTATATGAATGGGTGTTCATTTCCTTGTTCAAAAAAGTATATATCAAACTGTGTTGATTTACGTCTCCATTGTCTTAAAGAGATAGAAGGTAGTGTTAATAATGTTATTAAGAGTATTGCAAACTTTATTGTAAACTAGAAAATGAAAATTCAGAGATGCTGTATTATACATCAAGTATTGTAACGAAATATATTAATTTCATCGATGACAATACAATAACCGAATTTAAATATAACGTTAATGGTGACTATAAAAGATATCACTGTTTGCAGTATCTTGATAACGATGAAATATCAAATATATTGTTTGAAATAGCCTCGCTACATATTTTCAACTTAATAAACATGTTAAATAAAATAGTTAAAAAATAATATCTTTTTATTGTTTTTACTTTTTGACCTTTTAAGCATCAAAAATCCCTTCCAAAAAATTATCGTTATGAAAAAAAGAAATAATAACAGTTTGGAAATTAAAGTCTATTTAATAGAATATTATTATGACATGAATATTTTGAAAATTTAATAAAAAAAATTATCTAAAAAAAATTAATTAAATAAAAATCAAAATAAAAATAAAATATTTCAGAGTTATAGGGGGGAGTAGAGGGGGTTTGTTTGGGTGCGTCATCCCCACTCTCTATATTTGATGTGTCTCCCACCACATGTATAAGGTGGTGGGGGTTTGTTTGGGTACACCAAAGTGAGGGGTAAACTGCTCATATACATTCTAAAAACTAAATTCACTGCGGCAATTCGTCTCTGACCAAATACTTATAACTAAGTTCCCATCCAAATACTCGCCAGATCGAAATAGAGAACGACACCATGCTTTCTCCTCATAGCAACCAATCTGGGCGGCAATCTGGTTGACGCGAAAAGGCGAGAAGCCTATAACAACCTATAACAACGGACATCTCGGCTTTCCTTATCCCGCGCCCACTTCCTTTATCAGACTTATTTGTCTGATGGAATATAAAAAATTATCTGCTCTTCTTGCAGAGGCTACGCAAAACTTAACGTGCTGCTCTGAAGCACCCGTAAGCAGATTTACTGCTCTCGCCTCGATCCGCTCGTACATATTGGGAACAATGATATCTGCAATAGGGCATAGGTAATTCGAATTTTCGTAAGCTGCTTCAACCTCAGACATTTTATTTTCAGTGCGGCTTTCTGTTGAATCGTTCTGTTAGGCAGATGGCGCCATCAATTATGCCAATTATCATATTACGAGAGTAATATAACTTACAAGTACCGTTTTCTGGTTATTGCTGGCTATTGATAACAAAATATTTCTTATCCGGGATATTTGAAATAATACTAATATGTGATATTCATTGCTTTTTTCAGGTAACCAAACCTGGTGGCAAACTAGTTTTAGTTGGAATGGGTAAGCCAAACATCAAAGTACCACTTATGAATGCTCTTGTTAAAGAACTTGATATAAAAGGAGTTTTTCGTTACGCCAATGAGTAAGTAACCTTATATTAAATTATGCGAGAATATATTTTCTTCGGTGATGCAAAAACTGATATATGTATATATGGGTATTTTCTGAGAAATCGATTGAAAATTCATTTTTTTTATTCTAACCCTGGTAGAAACTGAATCTAAGAACTTGGTAGTTCTGAGTCAGCCAATATTGGAAATGGGTGATTATTATTTAATAATAAAACAGCAGTAGTTTCACTCAAACTCAATACTCATTTATTGAATTTGTATAAGAAAGAATCACGTCTGATTAGTACGTCTGTTCTAGCGAGAAGTTCATGCGAGACTAAGAGGTATAGTACAGAAAACAAGAACTGAGAGGTTCGACAAAGGACTTTGGACCATTAGACTTTGACGTCATAAACAGCCATAAACGCATTTCCCCTCTCTTTTCCTATGCTCAAATTTCACAGTACAGTTCTAAACGTAACTAAGCAAGTCGAGTCATTTTTGTATAGCATGTTATAGTATAGGCTTATATACAGTTACTATACTTATAGCAATATTCCAACAGCCAATCTCAAAACTGACCTGTTCCCTTTGCCTGCTATTGGGAAGTAACTGTATACAGTATTCCTACCTATTACTAAGTTTACTTGATTGCGGTTTGTCGAATTTCCATATTATAATATATTATTTAAATCTTATATATAATAATGAAGAAGTAGGAAATATATATATATATATATATATATATATATATATATACATATGTTGTAGTATATATTTTCATTTGTAGATATAAGATAAGTATATCATTTAATACATTAAAAAAACAACACAAAATTTTTAGTGTTAAAGACAACATTTGAATTATGTAAATAACAAATTAAGAATAGAGTTATAGTTAAAATAAAAAAATAGTACCTATAGTTAATGAGAAGTCTCGTGGTTATAATTTGTTTACTTGGATCAAATTAGTCAAATCACCTGTAACACAGAAATAATAATTTATTTTAACACAAAGAATTGTGTTCCTTAATTTAAAAAAATGTAGTTAATGATAATGAAAATATACGTATCTGATAAACTGAGTGTCAAAGAATATAATAGAAATAAATAACCATCCATTGGTTACGAAATTGCATTTTTGGAATATTATGATTCGTACTCATTTAAAATCTATCATAGCTACAGGGCTGAAATTTGACATACAAATTTGTTTGAACATATTAAAACAATAAATGCAATCAACTTCATCTAATAACATATACTTTTGATTTTCATATTGACACTTTATGGCTTTAGCGTCTACATTTTCATCTATGTATCAATATGAAAATCAAAACTATAAGTTATTACATAAAAATGATTACATTTATTGTTTAATATGCTCAAACTAATTTGTATGTCAAATTTCTGCCCTGTAACTATGATAGATTTTAAATGAGTACGAAACATAGAATATTCCAAAAATGCAATTTTGTAACCAATGGATGGTTATTTATTCCTACTATATTCTTTGCACTCATTTAAAATCTATTATAGCCAGATAAAAAAATTGTACCTATAGTTAATGAGAAGTCTCGTGGTTATAATTTGTTTACTCAGATCAAATTAGTCAAATCACCTGTAACACAGAAATAATAATTTATTTTAACACAAAGAATTGTGTTCCTTAATTTAAAAAAAATGTAGTTAATGATGATGAAAATATACGTATCTGATAAACTGAGTGTCATTGATATTATTGTTATGCGTGTATTACTTTTATACAAGTAGATTGTTGTACTTCAAACTTTTTCCAGATATTAGTTCTAACACAATTACAGATATCGGAGTAGAGGTTTCATTGAGTTTTAGTCCATTTCAAACAATAACGTTATAAAGTTGTTAACATTGAGTTCCGACGTGGATGCGTTTATCTTTTTATCAGCAGTATATACGACTACAATTTCAGGGTTCAGGTTAGGCATTATACTACAAAGAAAATGAGTTGGCAGTAGTTATAAGGATGTTATATAATAATTTAAAATTAAATTTCAATTATAAAGTGAATTAAAGCGTGAAAATTTTAAATTTTATTATTTAAATTGTATATATGAATATTTAAATGTATATATGTTTAAATATTATTTGTTTTAATATATATATATTAGGGTGACACAGCATCGCTCCTATCAAACATATTTATTTTCCGAAGGTCTCATATGATAGGTATCAAGCCAAGGAATGCAATGGATTTTACTGTTTTTATTTTGAATAATTTTTCGCGCTGCTCAAGAGCTCCAAAGTTTCGTAACCTAGTGAAGTAGGACGACTGAAAAACTTGATGAGGAGTCAAACAAGACAATAAGCACTACTCATTGCCAGTGAATGTCCCTGTCATAAACATCCCCAATAGTAGACTCATATTTATAGCAGGGTCGGCTCACGCGGACACTTTCCCTCTCCGGCTCTCTTCTTCTACCTCTTCGAATTTTTTTTTTTGCTGGAATTCCCAGTTTCTTACTCGTGCGCATGAAGCCAAGAGAATCGGTCAGAGCGAAACATGTGTTGCACTTTGGTGTATAGCTGAACGGGCTAGGAAACTATCGTAGCAGCTAATCCCCAAAAAAATTTACAGCTTTCACCTACTTTTTCGATTTGAAGTCCTCAGTTTCATTTCATTTTCTACGCGAATCTAAACATGACACGTGAAAAATTTTTGTTGGAATCACTTCTTCATGAGTGTAAGAGTGTTGGGTTAAAATTACAGACGTCTAGAAGCAGTGGAAGTGACCTTAAATCGACTTCGAAAACCAGCATTTTCGACCAAATTTTGCACCTGTCAACTTTCTTAATTATTATTATTTTTTGATCAAACTTTTCGAAACGATAGTTATCTTCACTGTAATGAGACTGAAAACAAAAAATTCCCGAAAAAGTAGACGCTTTTGTACTTATTTAAGAGAAAGTACAAAATTCTGCCTGCACCATGTCACTTACTATTTCAAAAGTAAAATGCTCGAGCAGTGCGAAAAATTATTCAAAATAAAAACGGTAAAATCCATTGCATTCCTTGGCTTGATACCTATCATATGAGACCTTCGGAAAATAAATATGTTTGATAGGAGCGATTCTGTGTCACCCTAATATATATATATATATATATATATATATATATACACACATATATATGTATAAAAATTTTAATTTTATTAATTATCAAAATTTGTTTCCAGAATTAATATCATCTCATTCACTTATGATTTTTTTAATACTTTCATTTTTTAAGTTTTAGATTTCATTACATACAAAATGTTGACTGAAACGGAACAACAAATTGTTTTCAATAACCAGAATGACTTACACAATCAACAAATGTTAATAGATACACATATAGATAAATTTAATGAAATTGTGAAAAATCAAACATTGTTTTCTATGCAGACACCTTTACTATAATACAAAGACCATACAATATACAACTAGTGCCAATTGATTCTGAGTATATTCAAATTCTTTTTTCTGGTAGTAATAAAAGAGGACATTGGAATTTTATTTGGTACAATAACAGGACTATTCACGTTTATGATAGTTGCAATAGTAAAATATTGTCAGATGATTGCAAAATTTATATAAATAGATTATTTCCTTATAATGCAAACATTAAAATTACGTTTGAAGAAGTACAATATCAACAAAATGCATATGATTGTGGAGTTTTTGCCATTGCATTTGCAACTGCAATTATTTTTAATACTTATCCTTGTGGTTTGAGTTTTAACATCAATGAAATAAGAAAACATTTATTAAAAATTTATAAAACAAAATCTTTAGAAATGTTTCCTTTAGTGAGTAGCCATTACAATTTTATTTCGAGTTCTGTTCCATACAATCGGCATGTGCAGCATGCAAAAAATTTTGATTTGTTAGATTTTAATTGTCAAAAAACTAATATGGAATTACTCGAGTCACAAAAATTAGATATTTTTATAAAAGAACAAGGACAATTGCTGGAATCATTTAGTGAACAAAAAAAAATTACAGAAATGTAATCGTATGCAATGATGACAAAGTCTCAAAATAATAAAGCAACAAGTGAAAAATACAAGAATAAAATTAATGAATCATCTAAATCGCAGCAACATGCGAATCAAGAATACAATCTTAAAGGTAATGAAAGTATTTTCAAAAAAGTTAAACACATTTGCTCTTATGATGCTGTAAAGGAAGACATTACAGAAATGAAATCGTATTCAATAGTGACAAAATCTCAGAATAATAATAAAAAAATTGAAAAAAACAACACTAAAAAAAATGAATCATCTAAATCAGAACAACCTGCAAATAAAAAATACAATCTAAAAGATAAAGAAAGTACTTTGAAAAAAGTTCAACAAATTTGCTGTTATGATGCCGTTAAAAAAGACAAAAATAATAAGATTTTGCAAAAATCTAAACAAAATAATGAAAGTTCATTAAAAACTTCTAAACACCCACAGCAGTCAGCCGAGAAAGTTGTTCGAATATGTGTACAAAAAATAAATGCACAATATTATCAAGGGGCGCGGTAGCGTCACGATGGCAAGTATAAGGTACGTCAGTACGTACGCCGCCGTCGGGCGCAAGCCAGACCCTATATATACTTTAAATTAGCCCTGTTGAAAACTCGACATACAGTTATCTTCGCATTAACAGCTTTGTTTGTTGCATATGAGCACCCAGATGAAAGCTTGCGACAAAACTAACAAAATGACATGGGGTCATATTTTGTGAAATTGCTTCTATCAAAAGTTATTGCGAAGTGAAAGTTCGGGATCACGAATTCTCTTATACGAAAATTCTTCTCCCGGAGAAATTGTTCTCCGCGGAAGTACGTCATCGTGACGTCAGTCTGCGACCTACGTATACTATTGTATGTTATGTATATATGTGTGTATGTACAGTTTATATATGTGTGCAGACGAGACGAGCAGACGTATCTATATTATTTTACAATACAATAACACATGCAGTGTTAATAATATATAAATAAATAAGTACTTTCTTTCTATCTTTCTTAATAAATATACGATTATGATGATACAATAATAATCTAGTGAAGTGATATTATTTTCAAAAAAATCTGCAAATATGCAAAAGTGTGTTTGAAGAAAAGTGACAGATTTTAAAACTGTCAGATATAATTAAGACGTCTCACAAACATGACTAATAAGCTAAAATTAGATAAGTATTTAGTTTTTAGTTTTTTATAAACATACAATATAATGAAAGATTTTTTGAACTGATTCTTTGTTAAAATGTTCTCTTTTATTTTTCAGGTTAGAAGGCATACGACTACCATATTATAGGAAATACATAAGAGATTATAGAAAAGAATTTTCTTGTGATGTGACAAGTTAGTGTAGCGTTAAGAATGTGTCTACGAAAGTTTCTACGGTTGTTGACATAGCTATTCAATATTATTAAATTTTTTCTGTTGTTTCGTGAGAGGTTACAACTCTCAGGCTGTATAAGTATATTGAAAGGAATCCGTGTGACAAGCTAGTGAAAGTGTTGTATTTTCATCGCTGAAGTATCGAAGAAAGTTTCTACAAAATTTGCAGTCTATCTGGTCATTACAAATTATCAAGTTCTTTGGACTTCTAGAAGAATAGCTGTCATAAGCGCAAGTATCTTGTAAGTATAAATAATATACACAAGTTTTTAGATTTTATACTGTATATTTTTTAAAAATTATACATTAATTCTGTGGATTCACTCCTTGTGGAGGATCCTCCCCTTCTGGAGCATCTTCTCCGTGAAACACTTCTTGTGTTCTTTGCTTGGCCAGGTCCGAGCGTGTCTCTTCTACATTGGACCTGGCCATAAAATTTATGAATTCAGCTAAATTCTTCAGGTTTTGCTGGTAGGGATTCAGCCTCCTTCAATTGTATGTTGCAAAAGTTGCAAAAGTGTTTAGCAAAGTCGATTTTCTATGCAATCAGAAGCAATCATCAACTAATAGTTTATATAATTAGATAAGTATTTAGTTTTATTTTTTATAGATATTCAATATAAATAAAGAATTTGTGAACTGATTCTTTGTTTAAATATTCTCTGTTATTTTTCAGATTATGAGGTTATGAAGCTGTCAGTTAATATATAAAAGACGTAATTGTGACAAGAGAATTTTTATTGAAGAAGGTCTGATATTGAGATCTGCAACATTGTGTAAAAAGTATACTTTCTTTAATTTATACCTGTCTAGCAGAAGTGTAAGTTTTTTATTATTATATTCAATCTTCCACGCAAGAAAGTTTCTACAATTGTGGAAGTGCTTATGAACAATTATTAAATTTTCCTATCGTCTCCTGGGAGATAGACTCTCAGGCTATACATCGAAAGGGATCCTTACAAATAGCTAGTGTGTTTTATTTTCTTGGTTCAAGAATCGAAGAAAGTTTTAACATAGAGAATATTCAGTATAAGGAAAAAATTGTCTTGTATTGTGAGAAGCTAGTGAAGTGTCAAGAATATGCATCGCTCATGCATGAAAGTTTCTAAGTTGTTTAAGTGTATATGAATAATTCATAACTTTTCCTATCGTCTCCTGGGAGGTAGACTCTCAGGCTGTTCGTCGAAAGGGATTCTTATGAATAGCTAGTGAAAGTGTTTTATTTTGTTGGATTTTAGAGATTATTCAGTTTATACAATAGAGAATATTCTTGCTTGATGCAACAGTAATGTTTGATACAATAATCAGCATGTGTATATTATATACTTACTCCATCGATTTCATGGCTTTAGGGTCTAAATTGTCAGGTGCATAACTATAAAAATCAAAACTATAAGTTTTTAGATAAACTCAATTGTATAGTTTTAGCATGTTAAAACAAGCTTTTATAGCTATAACAGATTTTAAATCAGGCAAAGACCGAATTATTCAAAATGTAGCTTACTTATTTCAATTATATTCTTCGCTCTCATTTCTATATGTAGTCATTATTATAGTAGTGATTAAAATCTATGGATATTTTACATACATTTTTTAGTACCTTAATACAGTAGTTATTATATATAAGCTCTGGTCTTTGTAAACATGTATTTTTTGCAGATATTTATTCCATTTTTAATGGGACCAAATGGAAGTTGATATTATATATATATTTTATACTTTCTTTGATATTATGGTTTAGCAGTAAATTCAGTATATATGAATTTTATGGCTGTGATGAATAAATATTTAACGATGAAAGTAAATTAGGTTATCAGCTATAATACAGAGTGTAAATAATAACATTCACAGTTTGCACTTCCAACGCCTTTTTCACATACCCCAAACTCAATATAAATAGTTTAACGTACCACAGAGTAGTTTAGCATAGGAGTCTGTCAAATAACAAATCAAGCAAATAGTTAACTTAATAGATAGGCACCCCAAAAGCCTTATTAATATCCCATATTGCACCCACAAATAAAACTTTCAAACTATAATTTAAAAAAATTAAAGCAACGCACTTGCACGAAGCATTGAGTTCATAAGTATTCCTCTATTCACGCAACACCCGATAAGTCAAAAAATTGCCATGGTGTATAATCTAGTTGACAGGGCGGTGAAGTTATCGGATAAATCGTATTGATAAAGGCCATCAATGTACCATTTTTTTTTATGGTTATCCCGATGATGATTATGCGAATAACACAAAAAACGCAGAATGATTAAGACGAATACAAAAATGTAGTGCACCAGAAATAGAATTAAAAGGGAAATCGACGGTTGAGATTAAAAGGTTGCATATTCAGAGTCCGCTTGAAGACGTTGCTTATTCAGAGTCCGGTTGAAGAAGCTGCTTATTCAGAGTCCGGTTGAAGAAGCTGCTTATTCAAAATGAGATTTTTTTTTTAATTTTGTAGTGGAAACCCTGCGAGAATTTAAAATCTGCTTTACGGCGGAAATGAGCAGTGAAAAAAATCGGAAAAATACGGAAAAATTCGGGAAAAATTCGTAAAAATCGAAAAAAATTAGAAAATCGTAAATATGCGTAAAAATCGGAGAAAATTGGTAAAAATCGTAAACAATTCGTAACAATCGGAGAAAATTCTGAAAAATCGTAAAAAATTCGGAAAAATCGTAAAAAAATTAGAAAATCGTAAAAATGCGTAAAAATCGGAGAACATTCGTAAAAATCGTAAACAATTCGTAAAAGTCGGAGAAAATTCTGAAAAATCGTAAAAAATTCGGAAAAATCGTAAAAAATTAGAAAATCGTAAAAATGCGTAAAAATAGGAGAAAATTCGTAAAAATCGTAAACAATTCGTAAAAGTCGGAGAAAATACGTAAACACCCTGGAGGAAATCCATATCATTTAAAAGCTAGTAAAACCCTTGTTTTGTTAGGAATGGGCCAAAAATTGGACCATTTTTCGCCTTGCGATGAATCGCTTTTTCGAACCTTTCTAAGCCATTTTTTAGAATGAAAATGGACGAAAATATTATCATACCATATTACGAGGTATTCTCAAGCTTGCAAACATGCCTATAAAAAATGACCACTAAATGGCTATGAAAACAATATTTAACATATAGGCCAGTCAAATTAATCTGAAAACTGAATTTTTTTGCAAAAATTTTAAACAGCAATTTTATTGGCTTAAACCACTCGGAAGAATATGTACATTAATAATCCGAATCTGCAAACAGCTGAATTTGTATAGTAAATTCGCTATAAACAATTAAAGTCAGAATTTCGCTTTTTTGGTTTTTCCTCTGTGTATTGAAAACTATTGATGGCAGAGAAAAAAGTTTCAAATAAAAGATGTCTTTTATGAAATTTTGCACAAAAGTGTCAGCGGTGGCATATGTCTATCTCTAATAGTTTAGTTGTAAATTGGCAATGAACGCAAATTCTGCCAAAATCGAAAATTGTTTATAATTATTGAACAAGTTATGCTACGTTTCCTTTATTCTATGACAAGTTAGTACTTAATACGTACCATAAGCGTGCAAAATCCGAATTCTCTATCTACTATAGTTATTGTGCAATAAGGACCGAAAGTTGAAAAAGTTGTTATTTTCAAAGTGCTGGCAAAACGCGAACAATTATCTTAAATAGTTTAACTTTTTTATGCGTACTCTAGAAGAGTTATATTTCAATATACTACTTTACAAACTGCGAAATTTTTATTAGGCGCGTCCTGGGGAGCAAATGTTTATAAAGTAAGTGCAATCAAATTACAATTCAGTTTATTGCAAAGGTGGGATTTTTATCGAAATTTTAAGCCCCAGATGGACTTGGTACGACCAATAGGAACCGAGATACGTATTTTTTTCAATGTACAATAACGCTATAACAAAAGGTGATTTTCCATATTTTGAAGTTCAATTCCTGAAGTTCAAGACTTGAACATTACAGTAAAACTATTGATATTACTCTTAAGCAAGCTTTTTGACAAGCAATAAGCAGCTGCAAAAAAGTGTTTCTTAGATTTCAGCCGTCGGCACCGTGGTCGGAGAAGTAGTGGTAGCCGCACTCAGCGCCGAGCTCGCCGTTCGAAATTCGGAAGGGCCAAGTAATAGAGATTTCTTCCTTCAAGGTCAAAAATATATGTAGAGATCTGTGCTATTCGGTTATAAATGATGCGTACTTTAAATAATCGTATCATGCTAAAATCAAGGGGCGCGGTAGTGCCTCGATGGCAAGTATAAGGTACGTTCAGTACGTACGCCGCCGTCGGGCGCTATAGCCAGACCCTATATACGTCTCATAGGCCCTATTGGAGATGTGACATTCGGTTTTCTTCGCATTAAGAGCTTTGTTACTCACTTATGAGCACTCAAATGAAAGCTTGGAATAAAACTAGCAAAATCACATCAGGGTCATATATTGTGAAATGGCTTCTATCAAATGATATTGTGAAGAGAAAGTTCGGGGTCATGAATTCTTCTCCGTGAAAATTCTTCTCCCGTGGCGAAAAATATTCTCCCCGGAAGTATGTCATAGTTCGTGACGTCAGCTCTACGTATACTATTGCTTGCATCTTATACAGTTCATCAAGTGTGCAGAAGAGCAGACGATGGTGTATTCACATTTTTTGATTTTTCAATACAATAACACATATGCAGTGTTAAAGAAAAATAAGTATTGTACAAAATAAAGTACCAAAGTGATTTTATTTTCAACATAATATGCAATTTATAAAGCTGGGTTTGATGAAATATTTAAAAACTGTCGGATATAATTAAGTGAAATGTTTCACAAACATGACTAACAGCCTAGAATTAGATAAGTATTTAGTTTTATATTTTTTATAAATACACAATACATGAAAGTTTCATAAACTGATTCTTTGTTAAAATATACCCTTTTATTTGTCAGGTTTTTCTTATTATCAGGTTATATAAAGAAATAACTTTTTTGTGAAGTAGCAAGCTAGTGAAGTGTTAAGAATTCATCTTTCAAGAAAGTTTCTACGTTGTTGAAGTGAATATGTAACTTTTTCTATCATCTCCTGGGTTCATCTTTCATGCACAGTTTCTACATTATTGAAGTGGATATGTAACTTTTTCTATCGTCTCCTATGTTCACCTTTCAAGCAAGTTTCTACATTCTTGAAGTGGATATGTAATTTTTTCTATCGTCTCCTGGGAGGTAGACTCTCAGGCTATTCGTCGAAAGAGATCCTGATGAGAAGCTAGTGAAAGTGTTGTATTTTCATCGTCCAAGAATCAAAGAAAATTTATACAGATTTTCCAGTTTATATAATATTCTTGTGATGTGACAAGTTGGTTAAGTGTTAGGATTATATTCCATCTTCCACGCAAGAAAGTTTCTACAATTGTGGAAGTGCTTATGAACAATTATTAAATAGTCCTATCGTCTCCTGGGAGATAGACTCTCAGACTATACGTTGAAAGGGATCCTTACAAATAGCTAGTGTGTTTTATTTTCTTGGTTCAAGAATCGAAGAAAGTTTCAACATAGAGAATATTCAGTATAAGGAAGAAATTGTCTTGTATTGTGAGAAGCTAGTGAAGTGTCAAGAATATGCATCGCTCATGCATGAAAGTTTCTAAGTTGTTTAACTGTATATGAATAATTCATAACTTTTCCTATGGTCTCCTGGGAGGTAGACTCTCAGGCTGTATGTCGAAAGGGATCCTGATGAGAAGCTAGTGAAAGTGTTCTATTTTCATCGTTCAAGAATCAAAGAAAATTTACACAGAATTTCCTGTTTATATAATTTTCTTGTGATGTGATAAGTTGGTTGAGTGTTACGATTATATTCAATCTTCCACGCAAGAAAGTTTCTACAATTGTGGAAGTGCTTATGTTAACTTTACCTATCGTCTCCTTGGAGATAGACTCTGAGGCTGTACGTCGAAAAGAATTCTTATGAATAGATAGTAAGAGTGTTTTATTTTCTTGGTTCAGAGAATATTCAGTTTATATAAGGCAAAAATTATTTTCTATTGTGAGAAGCTAGTGAAGTGTCAAGAATATGCATCGCTCATGCATGAAAGTTTCTAAGTTGTTTAAGTGTATATGAATAGTTCATAACTTTTCCTATCGTCTCCTGGTTATTATATAGCACATAATAATTTTAATATTATTACCATTTACATCAATAATCATCTGGTTCGGCATTATTGTTATCTGAAAATTAAAAATGAGTTTAAAAGTTTAGTAACAATTTACAACCTTTATTATATGTGGATGATTCTCTGACAAATTATAGCTTTCCAGAAAACATACAAATACATGTGTTCTAGAGAAAGGTATGTTTATTTATGTTTATAAATTAATTTATAACAAGTATTTTGGGATTAGGTTAAAATTTTAAAATAATAACTACCAGACTATTACAGTTTGGATGAATATTTTACAATAAATGAAAATATCGATTAATTATTTATAAGAAATGCCAAAAGGGCTCATTTCTGCAGACACGAATACATTTTTAAATATTCAATTTATTTTATAACAGCTAAATTTTATGTTATACTACAATTTTTTTATTTCATAATAAGCACACAATTTTTATTTGGTTTACACTATATAATAGGCGAACAGATGTATTTGGATAGCAGATTATCTATGATTTTAATTAAAAAAAAAATGATCTAATCCAAAAAATTAACAGTATTAATCGTACATTCATGTTAATGGATTTGACTTATAACGAGAAGCCAACGCTCCATACTATGCACAAGATAATAAGAGAATACATATATTACGATAGCAGATTATAAAAGATTTCAATTAAAAAATATGACTTAAAACAAAATATTACGAGTAATAATAGTAAGCCTGCATTATATTTATAGATTTCTTTTACGAGAGCCAACTCTCCATACTATAGATTTTAGCTGTGTTTGGGCACTTTCTACACGTATCATCTAATATTATATTTGATTAATTTTTTATTTCGTAACATTTTTATACTTATCTATCAGGAAAAGAATATACATAATTATTTTATGAGTAATGCATACATTACTCATTTCATTTAATTTAACCAGCGCATCAAACTCCTTATTCAAAAATATTACTTACAGTGATAAATAAGGCTGATTCATCAGTTAAGTCTGCTGTTTATAAATTTTTTTTAAGCCAAGTTCATCGGATCACCTGTAACAGAGAAAGAATAATTTATTTTAAAACAAAGAATCATATTCTATTATCATAAAGTTAATTTATTTGAAGATAATTAAAAGATACTTATCTGACAGAGTGAAATCCATTGATAGTATTTTGATCCTAATACCATCTTTTCTGTAAATGCATTTTTTCACTTGAAACTTATTGTAGGTTTTAGATTAAATATTATTGCACACGCGTAGTATGAGTTTTATAGGTTTGTAATGCGATTTAAATAATATAATTTGTGATAAACTCGGAGATCCACGCGGAGGTTATAAACTAGCAGAAACCAACAGTAGATAAGTACTTCAGGTTAGACATAATTATAGTACCAAAGAGGGTTGGCAGTAAGTTATGGGGATATAGAGATCCCTATAACGAAGCTATGATGCACAGAACAGTAACTCCAATGTGTATTAGTTTGTGTTAACTCCATGAAGTATTAGTCTATGGTTGGTTTCTACTAGTTTATAATTAACCTTCGCGTGGATCTCCAAGTGTTTATCATAAATTATATTATTTAAATCGCGTTAAAAATTCCTAAAACTCATACTACACCTGTGCAATAACATTTAATCTAGAACCTACAAAAAGTTTCAAGTGAAAAATGCACTTATAAAAAATATTACATTATGATCAAAATACTATCAATGGATCTCACTCTGTCATATAAGTATATTTCAATAATCTTTAATTAAATTAACTTTACGATAATAGAACTTGATTCTTTTTTTTAAAATTACATTATTCTTTCTATTACAGGTGATCCAATGATATTAACATTAAGAAACGATGGATAAATGGCATCAGACTTTTATGAATCAGCCTTCTTTATCACTGTAAGTACTATAATATTGTGTATAGATTAAATTGTGTAGGATATGATGTAAACTTGTATAAATATTAAAATCCTACTAGTATTTGCTTTGTTGAAAGTAAATACTTTCAACAAAGCAATTATCAATTAATTTATGAATAATAATTTAATACGTACAGACTTCTTTTGATGTATATTTGCGAGACAAATAATTATGGAACTTAACACAAAATTTAGTGCTAATAAAGGAAAAAAAACGCGCCATTGTATTTACCTCGAGGCTGGTGTGGAAAAGATAGATATTTCTTTTTTGAATAATAATGATCCAAAAATAACTATTTGCTGTACAGATGGTGTCGAAAAAATAATTATTATCGCAATAAAACATAAGCATATGAACATTAATTTTTTAAATTTATACTTCTTTAGTTGATGTTAACCATTCATTATAATTTAGGTATTATATACCATTTTAAAGTAGTGAAATCTTCCCCCCCCCCCAAATAAACCTTTTAAAGATAAAAGGCTGGCAAGTATAAGGTCGTTTTTTCTGTAAGAATTAAAGATTTTTTCAATTTATAACTTCTTTAGTTGATATTAATCATTCATTGTAATTTAGGTATTATATACCATTTAAAAGTAGTGAAATCTTCCTGCACCCCCCCTCCACCCAAATAAACCTTTTAAAGGTAAAAGGCTGGCAAGTATAAGGTCGTTTTTTCCTGTAAGAATTAAAG
The DNA here is from genome assembly GCA_018906965.1 of Philotrypesis tridentata. Classification (NCBI taxonomy): domain Eukaryota; kingdom Metazoa; phylum Arthropoda; class Insecta; order Hymenoptera; family Pteromalidae; genus Philotrypesis; species Philotrypesis tridentata. Next base: position 106,670 of record JACCIB010000424.1, read on the forward strand.
ATTGCTTTTATAACTTTTGATAACCTTAATGCAACAATAATTCTAAGAGTTTCTATCTATACGGTTATTTCATTGTTTTAATCAAAATTAATTTTCGAACTCTCGATAATTCTTATATGGTGAAAATTCTAAGTGCTTTATTCTATAAGTCTATTTCATCATGTAAATTAAAGATTCGTTTTCAAACTGTGTATAACATTTATGTAACTAAAATTCCATTCCAAGTGCTTTATTATTTACGGTCATTTGATTCTATAAATTAAAGTCAAATTTTCAATGACAACGCAGACAATTTTCTAGCGGGTTTATTGTGTACGTTTATTAATTTTCTATTTACTAAAGCTCGATTAGAAATCTGGTTAGAATAAATTAATTTAATCATCTCTTCGGGCCACTCGGCATTTATTACACCTTACACTAATTAATTATCACATCGAGCGATAGAGGCAATAGAACAATCAAAAGTGTTTATAATGCAATGATTAAAAAGGTATTTATAAGCAGTTCAACAAATAATTATGTTAGGATGTTTGTCTTCTTTTACCTCGTAAATGAGTGAATTACAATCACCGAAAGAACACGATGCTTATACATGAAGCTGCATAATCCGAAACGTTCATTTATCTATGAAAATTGCGACGTAGCAATAATTATTGCTGCATCGTGAACATTATTACATGGCCAGCTGACTCACTCTCGGCGAGCTGACAGCTCCTGGAGCGGAGCCAGCTCTCGGTGGCGCTCGCAGGAGTTGCCTCTGACCGGCCGCGTGCGGAGCGCAGGAGTGAGCTCCCGAGAGTCACCTGCGCGGCGCGCTGGCGCTCGGGAGGGGGCACGGCAGGAAGTTAGTTAACAGCGCACTCGCGGTCACATGCACGAAGCTGCGTGTGTGTGTTACAGAGGGAGAGAATTCGTGGCGCTCGTGATAGCGACGAGAGTAAGAGAGAGAGAGTATGTGGCGCGGGCGATAATAGAGGGGAGAGAGAGAGAGCGCTCTCGGTTATCGAGCGTGATGGAGTGAGAGTACGCTTGCTATCGGGCGATAGATGTGTGATGAAGGAAGCGAGATAGACGCGGAGTACTGTACAGGGGAACTGTATAGTACATTACATGGCGATAGAGGTTTCTTTTCAGCGTAGTGGAAACATGGCGGAGATCAATTCAAAGGTTTCAGTTGGCAACTTAGGGTCTGTATGCAGTGAAGCATATGGATGGATCAATGGAATTTGAATCTCGCGCGTCCAGTTTCGTTATCTATAGGGAGAGCCACCGGATGAAGATCGATATTGATTGATTGATTTTTATCAGTAAAGGGGGCGCGAATTACGAGATTAGTCAAGGATATAGAGGGCGATAATTGTTTTCTCAGCCAATGAATAAATTAGGATTTGGAAACGAGGGCGCTGGAGGAAACTCACCGATATAGGAATAGATCGGTGGTAGTTCTGTCAAACCAATCGGGGATTTTTCTAGGAAAGAGGACCAATTATGTAATTTTGGAGGCCGCGCTTGCGCTTTCGTGAAGAAGGAGGTCGAGTGGGAAAACGCGGTATCCTTCCTCGATCGGAGCGTCGGTGTCGGCCATTCATCACAAATATGTAATATAAAATATTACCGATTTCCTCTATGATCTACTCAACCAGAATTCCTCTGCTGCCAATTTCCCTCCACAATGGTTCCTCCAAAGAAAAATCGCCTCTCCCAAACTCCTCCAAGAAATCCTCAACCAAGATGGCTTCAACAGGGGGAAAAGAAAAGCTACTATCTGCTGAAAAACGACTTTGTACTCCAATCGCCAGTGACGGAATCACCATATAAGAATTATCGAGAGTTCGAAAATTTATTTTGATTAAAACAATTAAATAACCGTACAGATATTATATCTACGCTTTATAAATAGATGGTTTTTTGAAAGTATATATATATATAGCAAACTAAATAATAAATTTTAATCTTGGAATCGTATACACAAAAGTAGAATAAAAGAGCCTTAATATTAGCTATAAAATCTTGAAAACGTACGACTGGATCAAAAGTTTCATGCATTTGAAAAACGAGAAAAATCTGAGGATTTTCCAAAATTTACTGATATCATGGAAAAAAGCTAAATTTGCTTCAAATCCTCGTACTTTCCGATCACAACGACGGATTCCTAAGTCTAGTAGCTCAAATATAAGCTCTGATCTTCTAATTTTTTTTCAGTTTATTTGAAATTAAAGTTTCTCATACGATATATGCTTCTAAAAATCAGTAAAAAACGATGAAATTGAGAAGTGTGTATATATATAGTTAATCACATGAAAAAATTTTGATTCTGATCAACTAGAATGAAAGTAGAAGAAAAGATTCTTAATTTAAGGTATTAACCGTTAAAACCGTATGTCTCTATCAAAATTGAGGAGAATTTAAAAGAAAAGTAAAAATCTATGGGTTTTGTCGAATACTTACATGAAAAACGGCGTTAAAATAATCATGTTTCTATTTTTATTTAAAATTTGGTTAGCGATTCAAGCAATACTTTTCTACGTTTAATACCTCAAATTAAAGCTCCTTTTTTCACTTTCATTGTAGTTTATCAAATTCAAAATTTTGAACTATATACTTATATACTGTATACTCAAGTTGATCGTTTTTTTACTGATTTTGAGAAGTGTATATATAGCGTATCGCATGAGAATCTCAAGCTTCAAAAAAACAAGAAAAAAGTAGAAGATAAGAGCTTGGATTTGAGTTATTAAACTTTAATAGTGATCGATTGGATCGGAAGGCACAAGAATTTGAAAAAGGCAAATTTTGCATTTTTCCATGAATCACTCGTTTTGGCAACTCTACAGATTTTTCCCTTTTTTCAAAAATATATGCAACACTTTTGTTAGGATATTTGATCAGCTTTTTGAAAAAAATACCTTCAATGTCCTATATATACGTTACAATATATATATATATATATATATATATATATATATATATATATATATATTGTAACGTGGAATTTACCCGCCCGCACGGGAATTCCAGTTATGTACAAAGTATTTCTAAAACACGCGGCTTTCTTCCTTCACTCTGGCTCGTGGTATTCCTGCAACGGTGGAAAACGGGACAGTGGTGGCAATCAGGTCGACAAATTATTAACACCAATATTTAAAATAATAAATCACAAATATATTATGGCTATCTCTTTACAAATTCACATATGCAAACAAATTATCCGACTCGAAATAAAACATGGGCCATAGGCCTTATATCTCCGAGACCTCGTGGTTGGCGGTAACTGAAATGGGCGCGAAATTACCTCTACGATAATGATCGAATCAAAAGGGAAAACTGCTCGTTTCCTGTAAATCGCGAAAGTATCCTCTACGCTCTTAATCCTCTACCTAATTCCCGAAATAGACGACCAGATAAAAGAACAAATAAATTTACGATAAAGTTTACCAAGTATTCCTCTATGATCACTCCACCAGAATTCTCCTGCCGCCAATTCCTCCACAAAAGTTTTCCAACGGGAAAAGAAAAACCTCCTTCAACTTCCTCGACCAAGTCCGCAGCACCAAGATGGCTTCCCAAGGGAGAATACGAGCGAATAGAAACAATGACTGCTGAAAAACGACTGACTATTTCAGTGGCCCGTGACGGAGTGAGAGTGCGGACTACCACCAAGGCGTCCGCCGACAGAGTGACGCGGTCGACGCTTCGTCCGAGGAAGGATGCCGCGTTTTTCCCACCCGGCCTCCTTCTTCACGGAAGCGTCGATCTAATCACCGAATTTTCCAATTGGTCCTTTATCTGAAATAAATCCTCTATTGGCCATTAATAGACCACCACTAGTTCATTCCTCTATCCGTGATTTTCCCCAGCGCCCTCTTTTCCAAATCCAATTTTATCATTGGTTAGAAAATCCATTAACGTCCTCTATTATTTCCTTTAATATGCAAATTCGCGCCCCCTTTATGGATATCGATCAATCAATCAATCATGTCGATATCCATTCAGTGGCTCCACCTATAGATAATCCTCAAGGCGCGCGACATTCAAAAATCCTCTGTCATCCTCGAGTAAACCATAGGATATATATATCGAGTCCTAGCCCGTATATTCCTCTATACGTCTCTATGACGTCCGCGAGTTAACGTAAAGTCAACTCTGAGCGCTCCAAACGCCGTCAACTTCGCGCCGCTATATCCCTCTCACTCTCTCTCAAGCGCGCACTATCTCTCTCTCTATCTCGCACACACTCGATTCCCACTCTCGCCAAATGTCTCTCTCCCCCGCGCGCCGACTCTCTCTCCCCCTCTCTCGCTCACACTCACACTCGCGCTCTCCCCTCTACACACCGCCGCATGCATGTAACCGCGTGCGCGCGGCTGCCAGCTCGCTTCCTGCCATGCCCCCTCCCGAGCGCCAACGCGCCGCGCAGGTGGGACTCGGGAGCTCACATCCTGCGCTCCGCACGCGGCCGGTCAGAGGCAACTCCTGCGAGCGCCACCGAGCGCTGGCTCCGCTCCAGGAGCTGTCAACTCGCCGAGAGTAAGTCAGCTAGCCGTGCACCAATGATCACGACGCAGCAATAATTATTGCTACGTCGCAATATATATATATATATATATATATATATATATATATATATATGTTTTTTGTGTACTCACTTTTTTATCCTAGGTTTTTCCTTTCCTCATACGTTTCCTGCCTCTTCTTCTTCTCATATTTACAATATATACACAATGTTCAATATTTAAACTATAAATTATTGTTCGTTTTGGCAATGTACCGACTCCTCGTTGCATGCCGGGCATAGCCATTCGCGACATGCAGCGCAACGACTCCAGCGTCGTTAGCGCTGCAAGTAAAATCTCCTCCTGCATCCCCAGCAAAAATCGATGTCCCGACGTGGAACATCAACGTTTCTGGGGAGACGAGGATTATTAAATGCGCGATGCACGCAACGCATTTCGGCGTTTAAGCGCCTGCCGAAGCGACGATTAATTTCCACCACTGATAATACGCGCATTTTCACTTTTGCAAGTTAGAGAGAGATAGATAGATAGATAGAATGGCCTTTATTTGCTTAAAGTTGCAAAAATAAAAATTTAACAAGTACATAATACATAAACTTGTAGATAATACTTATAAAACAAACGATAACACTTAGTCTGTGACATTAAAAATACATATAAAGCTAAACTGCGATAATATAAATATAGTGGTACAATAATATTTTGGTTAAGGCTACTTATCAATAAATATCACAGAAATAAAATAATACAAGATTAATTGTAAATAATTGTATCACAGACCGCGTTGAAATATTCACAATATACGAACTGCGAAGTTCTGTCAGACTAGATTAATTTATATACACATTATTTCATTTGATACAAAAGGTGTACTCGTCTAAACCCTACCTTAGTGGTCGAGGTCTGCTAGGTAGCGTCTCAAGGCTACTTTGAATGAGGCAAGAGAGGGTAGATTACGAAGGGAAGGTGGAAGGGAATTCCAGAAACGAGCACCATGAACCTGAAAGGCATTTGCCCCAGTCACAGTACTCACTCCTGGAATGTGAAGTTCGGGTGGATCTAACCTACAAGAGGGCCTGGGCACGTGCTTTTTAAACATGGAAAAAAGGTACTCAGGCTCGCGCAACCTGGTAACCTTGTAAAGTAAGATGCCTTCAAAATAGAGGCGGCGCGAATCTGTAAGCAACCATCCCAGTCTTCTCCTGTAGGGGGAAATGTGAACATCCCTCCTGACCCCAAAGACGTATCTCACACATGAGTTGCTCAATCTTTGTAAACGTCGTCTAAGTTCGTCCGACGCGTCTAGGTACACCACAGTACAGTAGTCCAGATGTGGTTGGACTAGTGACTCGACCAGCCGTCTGCGGAGGGTCTCGGTGGTACTATCCCTGATAAACCGCAAGCTATACAGGGCTTTGTTTACTTTTTTAGTGACGGAATCAACTTGCGGTTTCCACGAAAGTTTATTGTCAAGAGTAACACCGAGACTCACGACCGAATCTTCGAAGGGGACAATCACTCCATCCGGCAGCTCAACCCCAGGCAAGTTCCAGGACTTGATGTCATTCACATTCTTCATCGATCCGAAGAAAATGGCCCTGGTCTTGCTGGAGTTGAGGTGCAGACCGGAGCTCCCCGCCCAATCAGAGACCAGTCGTGCCACCTCAGACAGCCGAGCCAGACCCTCCAGAAATCTATCCTTCGTGGTATGAAGGTAGATCTGCAGATCGTCGGCATAAAAAAGATGTTTAATCTGTTTTCTGTCCAGTACGTTTTGTAGGTCATTAACGTACAAGCTGAAAAGTAGAGGCCCCAGGACAGAACCCTGTGGCACTCCTAGGTTAGTCTCTAACCAGTCTGAATTTCCGCTATTACCCGAGATCACCATCTGGGTGCGGCCTTGTAAATAGGATTTGACCCATTGAAGAGCCATCCTTGAGAAACCCAGTCCCTTCAGCTTGCACAACAGCTTAGATGGTGAAACTGTATCGAACGCCTTACTGAAGTCAAACAACAGCAAGAGCGTTACTTTTCTGTCGTCAATGGCCATACGTACGTCGTCAGTCAGTTTAATTAGAGCCGTCTGCGTACTGTGGTTTTTTCTGAACCCGGCCTGGAAAGGATCTAGGATACTATTTTTATTAAGATACTCCGTGATTTGGGTGTGGGCAATCTTCTCGAGTACCTTGGACAGGAAGCAGAGCAGTGCGATGGGACGAAAGTCCTTAACGGTGGAAGGTGCACTCACCTTTTTCAAGGCAATAAGCTGCGCCTGCTTCCAGATACTCGGAAAGGTCCCCAATGCGAAGGAGGAGTTAAATATTTTTACAATTAAGTCGCCAATAACTGGGAGTGCCTTCACGATAACACTCTGAGGAATTCCATCGACTCCCCTTGCCTGCGAGGAAAAGTGCGATATTGCCAAAACAACATCCGCCAATCCAATAGATTTGAAGGAAAAACCCTCATCACTCGCAGAGAGAGAGAGAGAGAGAGAGAGAGAGAGAGAGAGAGAGAGAGAGAGAGAGAGAATTTCACTACTCGCGAGCTGGACAGGGACTGATGAGATTTTCAGACCTCTAGTCTGCATCTTCCGTCTTCTGCATTAACAAAATAAGCAATTTTGCACTTTTGTCTGGGAACCAGATCAGCGTTTTTCGTGGGAATTGTATTTTTCACCCATTGTCACGATACTCGTATGAATTTTTGTATGTCACCACTATGGCAGAAAAATGACAAAGTATAATAGTGAGTAATGTATTAGAGTAATGCATACAAAACTCTGTACTATTTCATTGTTTTATAGATTTATGATATCGTGTATGTTACGTCTGAACACACATATATAACTTTCTGTTAATCGCGATGGTTCGGGGTATATGAAATTAAAAATCAGTACACCAAGATATGTATATGTATATAAATATGTGTATATTACTTGTTTATTGAACGTGATTCTACAGTCTGTTTCCCCTTGCTTTGCGATCGTTGAACGATCGCATCACCGGGTGAGAGGTCGGGTAAATACGAGACCAGAGTCTATGTGAAAGTCTTAGCATAGAAGAGAGAAAAAGTACCTTGCTATTTGTGTGAATGTGTAGCGGTGTGTGTGTATCTATATGTCCGTTCGGTGCTGCTGTTCGTAATCTCCCGCTGTGAAGGTTTCGTTCGCTGAGAGAGAGTATACGGCGCCGCCTTGTCTGGGCCTCTATGCAGGTATTCGGCCGGACCGTTCGATGTTTCCTTTCTCTCTCTCTCGTTTCTCTTATGCTTCGAGATTTCCGAGTGACCTCTTTTCTTTTCCCTCAAGTACGGAAAATTAACGCACTAGTTATCTATGATTTTTTTGCGCGTATTAAAAATGATACACCTTTAGTCAATTACATATGATTAACTTTTACGTATTGTAGAGAAACTACTTATTCGCGGCAAACACACTGATCTGTTATCGATCTCTTAACTTAGTGGTCGCGCCGCCGCTCGTCTTCTCTATTTAAGCAGGTAGGTGATTTTTCGGAAGGGTCCCCTCACCTTTCTGCTACCACGCCTAATTGCGTGATCGTCGAAGGTCTTCCCGGCGCTTCTCTACAGGTGATGACACTGGCGTGAGTTTTTCCTCGATCTTGCAGTTTCGATTTCCTCAAGGCGTTGGCTTTCCGTATATGCGTATTACTCATTGCTGTTGCGTATTGCATTAAGGGCAATTCGTATTCTCAAGGTCTTTTTCAAGTTTTTCGGCTAATACGCAGTAGTCGTGAATTTTCCTTGTTGCGTATTTATTCACGTGTTTGTGCGTCAGCTGGTGATGAAATGTATTTATTTCATTACATGTATAACAAGAATGTATACCATACAATAAAATCGATTTTCTATTTCTAATAGCCGAAAAAACGAACCATAATGTGCTAATTGTATAAGTAGCATATGTAGAGCGAGGAAGTGGCAGCTCCAGATGATACGCGAGAGGAGGAGAAGAAGAAGAAGAAGAAGGTGTGAAGATGGGCTGGTGCTCTAATTTAGCGAGGCGTCACTTATCACGGCTACTCTACACACCCTTAGTCTCTTGAGTGGCTAGTGAAATCCTAATCTCGGACGAATGAAGAGTCGGCTGGTCAAGCCAAGCGATGCCGATTTAGTCCATTATAAGTCCATTATAATGGCGGACATAGAATGTAAATCAGCCACCTCCTTTATTAATATATTAGCCTAATCATTAACACATCTTTTAATTATAGATTTGCATAAATAAATCAATGAAATATTGGTGAATGTATCGTGTAACGTGGAATTTACTCGCCCGCACGAGTATTTCTTTTGCACGGCTTACTTTTCCTGCAAGTAGTGAAAAGCAGGATAGTGGTAGCAATTGGGTTAAACAAATATCGAATACCAGTAATTAATGTTAACAAAACACAGATATATTGTCACATTAGGATTTACGATTAATTGTTCCACAACCAATTGAATTTAAGTAAAGCCATGGGCACGCGGCCGTATAACTAACTCCAAGAATCCAGTGGTTGCTAGAAAAAGGGCCGCGAAACTTTCCTCTACGGATGATCCTACTTTGGATTGAATATCAAAGGGAAAACTGCCATCCGCTGTAAATCGCGAACATTTCCTCTACGTTTCCGCGGCACGTGTTGTTCCGTCTCATCAACTATTCCTCTATCAGTAAAATATCAAGAATAATACTTCAAGATCCTTAACAAAATTCCCTTATAGTAACCCAAAAATCCTCTAATTATTCTTACTTCTCCAAACATAAACGCGTCCAAAAGAAATAACGAAAAGCGAGTGTCTCTCCTCGAACACCTCCAAATATCAATAGTCCAGGCGTGGTAGCACAAAAAAAGGTACACAGATGGATGTTGCTTGGAGGAGTCTGGTTTTTTTTTAAATTGGTGTAAAACCATATGTAGAACATAAATATCTAGCTGTTACGTGCGAAAAACCTGTGGAAAATTTTTTAATCAACAATAACTGAAAAAATACTGGCTTTTGTACGGAAAAGTCTTTTCGGAAAAGTGATTTCGTGCGCTTCAAATTCCCCTCGCCCGGAAAAATTTTCAATATCTCGGCAATGGAAGCACCGATCAAGATGATTTTTGTTTTAAAACGATGTAGCAAATCGAGATTAAATCAACTATTAACTTGCTAATTACATAGATTCATGAGTTTCTTTGTTATTATTGATATTTCATAATATCAATATTTTTAAACAAAATGTTTTGCATTTAATCATTCATTATGCTTATCCTTAATAGTTAATAACGTTAAGGTAAATAAATTAAATATATTACTTGTAAAACTTAATATATTTATTGGATTCTCGCTTTTATGTTTGTGGAAATCCACCAGAAAGTGGCACACAAGTCGGTCCAAAAATTGCGCTTTTTTATTTTTGCGGGCACACCTATTGGGCTATGCTAGTTTTATTCGTCAGCTCACTCCGAACAATAAACCAATGTGTGCTTAGTCAAAACCCTATGCTAACAAAGAGCTATAGGTGAAAAACCAAAAAAAAGTATTATAAGTTTTTAGAATTTTTTCATATACATAGACTTAAAGTGCACTAAAAGACCTTTAATTTACATACCAAACTGTCTGGATCAGATGCACTGATCAAAAGATATGCACATTTAAAGACAACGAACTCTGTTTCGGGCGCATAGGAAAATAGACAATTTTACGTTTTTGTCTTAATACCCTTCTAACTTTTGATCTAAGCATCAGTTTGCAACGATTCATACGTCAAATTAAAGCTCTTTCCTTATACTTTTCTGAAAATAAGTCTAGATTCAAAACTTTTAATGCAGTATGCTATATATATGCTTCTCAAGTATATCATTTTTTGAAAGCATATATATATATAGCACACTATATTTTATAAAAAAATTTGGACTAACTAACAAAAAAGGAGAAGAAAAGAGCTTTAATTTGAGCTATTAAATATTGGAAACGCACAACTAAATCAAAAGTTTGAAGCATTTGAAAAAAGGGAAAAATCTCCGTTTCGGCCAAAATCGAGTAATTTCATGTAAACAATCTAAATTTTCCTTTTTGCAAAACCTTGTACCTTCCTATCCCACGGACCGATTTCAAAGTTTAATAGCTTAAAATAAAGCTCTTACGTTCTACTTTCTTACTAATTAATCTGAAATTGAAGTTTCTCATACGATAGGCTATATATATGCTTCTCAAAATCAGTAAAAAATGATCAACTTGAGAAGCATATATATAGATAATCACACAATAGAATTTGAAATCTGAAAATTTTGATTCTGATTAACTCGAATGAAAGTAGAAGAAAAGAGCTTTAATTTGACATGTTAAACTGACAAAACTATTGGTTCAATCGCTAACCATGCAGTTTAAAAACAAAGAAAAACGATTATTTTAATACGATTTTTCGTTTTAGGTACTCGACAAAATCGGTTTTGAAAAAAGGAAAATTTAAATTATTTTCATGAAATTACTCGATTTTGGCAGAAACAGAGATTTTTCCCTCTTTTCAAATGCTTCAAACTTTTGATTCAGTTATGCGTTTCCAATACTTAATAGCTCAAATTAAAGCTCTTTTCTTCTCTCTTTTTGTTAGATAGTCCAAATTTTTTTATAAAATATAGTGTGCTATATATATATGCTTTCAAAAAATGATATACTTGAGAAGCATATATATAGCATACTGCATTAAAAATTTTGAATCTAGACTTATTTTTAGAAAAGTATAAGGAAAGAGCTTTAATTTGACGTATGAATCGTTGCAAACTGATGCTTAGATCAAAAGTTAGAAGGATATTAAGACAAAAACGTAAAATTGTCTATTTTCCTAAGCGCCCGAAACAGAGTTCGTTGTCTTTAAATGTGCATATCTTTTGATCAGTGCATCTGATCCAGACAATTTGGTATGTAAATTAAAGGTCTTTTAGTGCACTTTAAGTCTATGTATATGAAAAAATTCTAAAAACTTACAATACTTTTTTTTGGTTTTTCACCTATAGCTCTTTGTTAGCATAGGGTTTTGACTAAGCACACATTGGTTTATTGTTCGGAGTGAGCTGACGAATAAAACTAGCATAGCCCAATAGGTGTGCCCGCAAAAATAAAAAAGCGCAATTTTTGGACCGACTTGTGTGCCACTTTCTGGTGGATTTCCACAAACATAAAAGCGAGAATCCAATAAATATATTAATTTTTACAAGTAATATATTTAATTTATTTACCTTAACGTTATTAACTATTAAGGATAAGCATAATGAATGATTAAATGCAAAACATTTTGTTTAAACATATTGATATTATGAAATATCAATAATAACAAAGAAACTCATGAATCTATGTAATTAGCAAGTTAATAGTTGAATTTGTCTCGATTTACTACATCTTTTTAAAAAGAAATCATCTCGATCGGTGCTTCCATTGCCGAGATATTGAAAAGTTTTCCGCGCGAGCGGATTTGAAGCGCACGAAATCACTTTCGCGACGGCTCCCCCCACCACCGCGCCACCCATCGCTGCATCGAAATTCATGTGCGCTATATATCTTCTAAACAATTATTTGAATATTAAATTAATTATATACTTACTGTAATACATATTCTTACAAAGTAGATCCATTCAGGTACCTGTCAGTTTTTGTAGAATTCCTCTACATTGTTTAGTTTAGCTGTAAATAAGAAATTTTTGATTCGTTGCTCGACCGGTGTGTACGTGAATTGTTTCGAACTCGAGGTAGTAGTAGTAGTAGTAGGCAACGTACTTTATTCTCAGTACTACATTATACTAATTTTATTCTCAGTAGTCACTGAATACTTAGACAACTTACGCGAGGTAACCAAAATTATTCGAGATATCCATAAATTAAAGACTGCGAGTATATTAAATTGCGAATTATTACACTACACGTTAATTAATTATTTAACCACACATTCATACACACAAAAGGCGCTGTGCCTTGGAGTAACGAGTAGTTTGCGAACGCGATTTCCTATGCTGAATCACTGTATGGGTGCCATTTATAACGCTGAGCTATAGTAGATCATTTGTAATCGTGTACATTGTGGCGCCTGGTATTCTACTCTCTCGCCTACACGCATACGCAGAGAGTGGTCAGCGACGTTATGTTTCCTCGCCTCTTCGAACCTCACCTTGAAAATCCCGCCAGATACTCCTCGTGTATCAGAGTCTCGCGACTCTTTGTCCCACTGTTTGAGAGAGCACAAGGGCTTGCCTCGGCCTGCTCAGCCCCGCTCACAACGGCAAGGGAGAGTGGGTGGTTCGGGGAAATCAGTTCACAGTGATTCGGACGTAAAAGTTATCTTTAATCAACAGACTAATAATTATACATTAATTATTACTTGTGACTTGATGGATTTCTAAGGACTTCCTGAAAGTCCTCCGAGTCCTCCTCTTGACCCTTCTTTAATGTCCTTGGCTATTATTTGGTATAGATGGGCGCCTTGCCGCGGCGACGCACGATCGAGCACACTCACTCATACACCGACTCGGCTATCTCGCACGAGTCACTCATTCTCCGGCAGTATGCAAAAAGGGATTAATTAAATAAATAACACTCGTTTATCAAGGCTTTATGTCCGTGGCTTTATAGGGGAACAACGTAGATGCCTGCACGAGGCATGCATTCGCGCGGCTGATAATACCTCACGGCACTCGTCGGCTCCCCACACTCGGCAGTTCGAGGTACTTCACAGACTTACTTCTATGGACTACCACGACTTTTCCTGCCGTGCTGGTGCTGTCTCGTTCTCCGCAATGGCGCACACGGAAAAAACTATCGTCGTCGCGGCAGCTCAATACGTGTGAAAAAAGCTCGGTCAAAAGTCATTACTCTCGCCAGCTATTGTAAATGATCTGATCCGGTGTCCAGCTCATCGTTGATGCTAACAAGCAAGAAAACAAAAGGCGTGAGCCTCTTGTTTTCTTGCTCTCGTTTTGTACAATCTGTACGCAACCGGCCTTATTACGACTAGTAACACCGAAATATGACAAATATCAATAGCGCGTTCCTTGCGCGTGCTGTCCTCTACACTCGACACAAGTTAAGCCTTTACAATCAGCCTCTATATGGTCGGTAGACAAACATTTATAGCATAGATAATTTAGCCTCGCTAAAAATCTCCGCATATTCACAGACTCGCGCGCAAACATCTTACAATCCATCGTTTTGTGATTGTTTCTTTTACAAAATACGCACTCGTGTACTTTTCCGTTTGCGATGCTTACATTAGCCATTTCTGTCCACTTCGCGTCAACTTCTTGCGTTACCGTCGCGGCGAAAGCTTTTGCGGTTTTCTTTTCATTGTCGCTTTTATCGATGCGTTGGATTCATTAAACGTTTCCGTTTCCGTTTCTGTTTCGCAGATTCTGTCTGCTACTACTTTCTTGGCCTCCAGAAATAAAAAATTTGACAATTTCTCGAGTTTAGCTTCGTCATCCGACAACGATTCTGCGTATGTATTATATGCGTTCTTAAGCACGAATGGTAGAGATCTGGATTATGTAGATGTTCCGTTAATTTCAGCGATTTCAATGCAGATACCACGTTTTTTAATTGCTCGCGAACTGCGTGAGTTTAATTTTTCTTCAGCTTATTGCGGGAAGCGTTTTCTATTCATCGATGATTTTCAATGCACCTGTTCACTTATTTCCATAATGCATCTCTAATTTGCGTATGACATCTGACGCATCTTGACTCATCGCTAATAACTAAAGTATTGACTGTTTCACGTGCTTGCCCTTCGAGAGCTTCTAAAAGTCGTGCAATGTTCTCGCGTTCACTATAATTTCCTAGTTCCGATTGGCAACTCGAAGGTTGCCTTAAAGTGAAACCACTCAAGCGGATTTCCCTAGAATTTAGGCAACGATTAAGCCGACATTGATCTATTAACTAAATGTGAATTACTTGTATTCATTGATGCTTGACGAACAGTGCGCAAAGTGAACTCAATGGCTTGCGTGAATCTTTCAATGTGATCGCTAATCACTTTGTGTGAGTTTTCATAGCGCAGGGTCGCTTTTCTGAGATTCTCTACATTTATAATTCGCGAACGCCCTTTTTCTTTCGGATCAACATGATTCGGATTACCAGTATTTGTATTTACTCTTTTCATAATAAAATTATCCACATTAGACATATAATCATTGTGATCATTTAAATAATACTGATTTATATTAACATTTATGCCACTCGAACTTATATAACATGTTAAATAATTCGTTTGCTTTTGAATGCGTTACACTGTCATTTTGCGCGCTGTACTATTCAACCAATTGCCGATGCCCATGGGCTTTCATTGCCGATCGCATTCGCGTGCGATATATATGACCCCACCAACCTGTCATTTGCATTAAATTCGCTATCTCGTTCTTCTTCCGAAGACTTATTCGCTTCCATCTGCATCTGCAGGTCATCCTCCTCATTTCCAGGGGCAAATCTTATCATCGGTGACAGTGGTAACGGCAGGCATACTTCATGCTCTCGCAGGCTGCGTGTTGCTTGTGATTCTCTTTGATCAAATTCCTCGTCTTCTTCTAGGACCCTTACATCGATTGAAGTTGAATTTTTAGGAGGTTCTTCTTTTGCAGCCTTCTTTTTCCTTCATCCAACTCGTTGAGCCGTCGTCTTAGTTTTCAGCGCTGTTGTGACTGCTTGCTTGTTTTTCAATGCAACCGCAGCCGTCTACTTTGACTTAGGATTCGCAGCAGCTCGTCTCGGTTTTTTCGTTGGGGGCTCCATTGCCGTTTCTAATTCTCATTCAGTTGTTTTGCTGTCTTTACGCATCATTCTCTTTGGTGTCATATCTGACTTGGTTTAATCACAGAAGTCGCACTAAACGTAATGTTTTCACTGTCCTTTGTTCATAAATCACTTTATCTAGTTCTATTTATTCCCGAAATAATTTGTCCCGGGTTTCGGCACCGAAAATTATTTGTGTTAAAATGATTCGTGAATCGATCGAATAAATAAAATAGAAAACAATTCAAATATACATGGAAATTTATTGGACTAAATGACATCAACTTGATTAGAGGTGATACAATTTTTCATGCTTCTCTTTCGGCGGTCGAGAGTGAATTGATTTTCAATCGGATGCAGCTTCTTTTGTTCACTTATTTTTTTCCGCTATCAGCCGTACGAGCTAGATGATGACCGCGCGCATTAAGTTCGTTCTATACATACGACTGCATAGTCTTGCTAAGACCACTATATATACATATATACATCAATGCATATGCATGTGCGTATATCAGCAGCTCCCTCGGCTTCGTCAGCGAGGCTTGCAGCCACGGTTCTACCTTACGGTATCTTCGCGCAGAAGGTCACCTTCAAATATCCGGAGCGAATTCCATTGGGGCCTCCGAGAACCAAAACTGCGATGAGTTCCGAGGATCATCTATTGATCCACGCAATACCGACTCGCTGCAGAGCGTGCCTTTTCGTTAATTTCATATAGCGATCATCATCGCGCACTCACGTCTGTTTCTATCCGGTACAGCCACGGCTCTTTCTCACGTGCTGGTGCTGTCTCATTCTCTGTAATAGCGCACGCGGAAAAAACTATCGTTGTCGCGAAATCTCGGTACGTGTGAAAAAAGCTTGTTCATTGCTAATTTTCTATTCGATGTGGCTTGGGCAAAAGTACTGTCTACAGTATCGAGCGGAGCTAGCTCAATTCGCCTCTTGGCGCTCTTCACACGTATACCGATTACACACATTCTAGTAGCTTACGTGACCATCCGGCGGCAATTACAAAATAATTAACAATTTATTATTTGCTCCCGTAGCTTACATTCTTAAAATTAGTCGCGAATACTCAGCTCGCTTTCGGCTGTTCCTTCAATAATTTCTGCTAATTTATACGATTTAATTTTACAGTCTAACGTCCATAGATTCTCTCGCTGAATTCTATTCGCTTGTTCATTGGCGTTACGCACTCGCTCGCGTAATTTTACTATTTCATTCATCTCTTCTTTTCCAGCTGCGACTGGGGTCATTGTGGAGAGAGTTTAGCTCTTCCACTTTGACCCCAATATCGCTGGCTCTAAGCTTGCTGGCTCGGTAGACTCTACTCTTAGTTTTCCGTCTCTTTCTATCTCGCATTACTGTGCTGCAGCGCACGCATACATGTACGCCGCTATCACATACATGCGGGAGCTCACCGTTAGCCGCACCGCTCGCTGCTGCCCGCCATGCGCTTCATGCTCCGGCCGTCGCCTCGTTGCACGGCGACATGTCATGGCGTCCATTGAGTCCCATGGCGGCCGTTGTGTCCCATGGCGCGGGACCTGACGTAGTGCTTCTCTGACGGTGGCGTGCGGCAACCGCGGCGTTCTCCCTCTCCACGCGCTCTATTGTAGCACTCAGCT
Source organism: Philotrypesis tridentata (assembly GCA_018906965.1). Taxonomy (NCBI): domain Eukaryota; kingdom Metazoa; phylum Arthropoda; class Insecta; order Hymenoptera; family Pteromalidae; genus Philotrypesis; species Philotrypesis tridentata. The sequence goes on from JACCIB010000424.1 coordinate 123,573, forward strand.
ACCGTGATGTCGCGCAGCGACTCTCTCTCTCTCTTTCTCTCTCTCTCTCTTTCTCTCTCTCTCTCTCTCTCTCTCACGGCTGTACGGCTGAATGTACGTTCCCTCTACAAGGACCGGCAGCATTAGCACGTGTTTAATACGAAACAGCTGCAGGTGCCTGTGGGAGCCGACGCTTTCCGTCACATACTTCACTTTAGAAACAGGCAAAATCACTTTCCTATTCACTATATCGTATCTCATAAACGTATCACACACTAGAATGATTGCAAAATATATACTCAGAAGTCATATAAGATATTAAGAACTGAGCGTAGTATTAGTACTGAGATACAGACATTTTTCAAAGCAAAATTTGACATTTAATGACTTGCCCCTTAAAATTGTTTAATTGCTTACACTTTGAACTCATAAAACTTTGACCCTTTGGAGTGTATTTTATAGAGTTTAAAATTTTCAGAGAGTAGAAAAGATATACATTTCTTCACAAATATGATTTTCAAGTGTAGTGAATCAATTTTTTTCTAATTATTAAAAGATGTAATTAAAATAATTAACAAATGGTTATTAAGTATGATCAAAGTTAATTAAAAATCTGGATACTTAATACGTTAGTAATTATTAGAATTATGTTACTTCAAAACCAAAAGCCGAGTCGAAAAATGAGTAGAAAGACAAAAGTATAATAGTAGTATACACTTAATCAAAGCTGTATGAATTTTACAAGATAATAATTGTTATAATTGTTACTATAGAGAATTTCAAAATCCAAATCCGAGCTGTTAACAGTATCTGAAAACTTGAAACAAAATTTACACAAAGTATGATATTATGTTTTAAACGAAACATAACAACACAAATAAAAAAAAACTTATCTGACTGATAACTAATAAAAATATTGATCGAATGATATGGTTATTTGCCGCATAATTAATCGACCGAATGAACCATTGTACATATCATCCCATTCCGCCATGCCTGGTTAGGTCCTTCTAGTGCATATTTTGCTGTTGATAAAAAAAATCTACGTTAGCAGCTAGAACACTTTAAATACATCCTACCACAAAATCTACAAATTTATGTAAGACAATTAATGAATGTACTGAAATCCCACACCCCTCAAATAAAAACCTTTTCAAGGTAAAAGGTTGGGAAGTATAAGATTATTCCTTGATTTATTCATCTACTTTGAATATATAAAACTCTCTTCAAAAAAATATATATGTACGTAAACAGCTTCGTATTAAGGGTCCTTTGAACTGACAACCATGTTTATTAGTATCACTTCACTACCTTTGATTTTACGAAAATTCTAATTTTAATTTTCAGAAATGGGAGTTGTGATATCAATAAATAAATTGGCAAGTTTCTTTTATAAATAACCAATCGTGTTGAAACAAATAATTAAATGAGCGTTTAAATACGAAAAATAATATATAGATTAAAAATTAATTATTATACTATACCGATAGATTTGTGCAGGAAGAAGTTCTAAGGACTTGGATGTTCAGTCTTTCGAATAAATTGTTATTTCAATCCCTACAAGGCGATTACATTGAAAAATCAACATGCAATAATACAAATGTAGTTTATAATATTAAATGCAGTCACCAACGAATAGACCGTTCTGTTAAAATTGCCTTCCACTTATTAAATAAATGAATCGCAAAAGATTACAATACATAGTGCAGTGAGACCGTGTTGAAATTTTTTATGGAATAACTAGCCGTCCTTTCCTGTTGTATATAACGATACAAACACCTTCAAATGACATCTCAGCTTAACCAAAGTAAGTAACCAATTTCTGAATTCAAAAATAGAAAAGTTCACAGGTTTAGTTTCATTTCTATACTTAAATAAAAAAAATTCTAATTATCATTTGAGGCCATTATTCTCATAGTTTAACATTTATTTAAAGTTGTACATTGATATAGGATAATAGAAAGGTAAGTGCACTTATATTTTGATATTTTATAGTATATTGTTGATTACAATGACATTTAGTAATTCATCAATTATATACGACAGGACGGGATGGCAAGTTTTTCCATACGAAAATTTCAACATGGTCTCACTGCTTCATGTTATTTAATCTTTTGCGATTTACTTATCTACGAAGTGGAAGGCAATCCTAACAGAAAGGTCGATTTGATGGTGACTGCATTTAATATTATAAACTACATTAGCATTATTGTATCTTGATTCTTCAATTTAATCGCTTTATAGGGATAAAAATAACAAATTATTCATAAGCTCTTACACATCGAAGCCCTTATAACTTCTTCCTGCAAAAGGCTATCGGTATAGTATATGAATTAATTTTTATTCTACATATTGTTTTCTTATTTAAATGCTAATTTATTTATTTATTTCAACACGATTGGTTTTTTATAGAAGAAATTTGGCAATTTATTTACGAATATCACAACTTTTCTATCTGAAAATTAAAATTGGAATTTTCGTACAATCAAAGGTAGTGAAGTGATATTAAAAAAAATGGTTGTCAGTTCAATAGACCCTTAAGGGGTTATGACAGTGTTAAAATTTTGAAAATACCCATTTTTTTATTCACTTTTTTCATAGTTAATAGTCTATAGAATATGGTACTGAAAGCCGTTTTTGGCTAAAAAAAATTCTCCTCGAAGATATTAACAAAAAACTAACAAATCTGTTTCAAGTAAATTTTTGAAAAATCGTGATTTTTAAATATTTTAATTAGGCCAAACTTGTGGAAAGGATTGTTCTAATCCACTTTTTACAGAGTAATTTCATGAGAAATCTTACTGAAAATATGACTTAAAAACTGTTTTACAAACCGTTTTTTTCTCAAGAGTTATTAATTTATTTCTGTAAAATAAATAAAATCTGTAAAATTAAGTTTTCTACGTGTGATTTTATGTTACTAAACTCAATGTGTTAAAGTAAAGGCATTCAACAAATTTGAATTTGCCACTCGAATAGCTTGTGCCTCACAGCGTCTGGTCGAGAATGAAGATTTCTGTTTGATCGGTACAGTAGAATTTTCTGTAAAGCAGCAGAAAGCAGCCAAACAGCTGTTTTTCATCCAAGACACTAGATCAGTGCAGTTAGTCTGTTAGCTGCTGTAGCAATGCTTATAACCTTAGTGGTGTTGCAAAAGTGCAAGAGCTTCTGCAGAGTAGAAAAATTATTCAGATAAGTATTGGAAACTAACTAGTAATAACAGTGTTCATAATGAGCTTTTTCTTTGTTGGTTTATTTTTTGCTTTTAGGTATACGGGTGCAAGCCAGCAAAATGGGAGCTTATATTGACTGCCTGAAGTATTATTTTGCATACTTTTTAAGAACTTGAAGTGTATTTAATAATGGTAAGTATTGTATGTAACTGTAATTCATAAACATAACTTGATTATGAATAGCTAACGACAATTTTTATTTTATTTTCAGCTTCTAAATGCTATTATCACACAGCATGACAAGCGCGTACCATCAAATATACTTTATTGTATGTATATTTGAGTACCAAAAGCAAATCAAGGTATGCCGGATATTTTCTGTAAGTATAGCTGAGTTCATTTGTATGATTTATATTATAAACTTTAAATGCCTTTTACTCAAATTTAGTTTTTTCATGCTTTTGATGTACTTGCCGCAGCTTTCTGAAGGAACCATAACATCAATCTGGATGAACCAAAGTGGAAAACCTTCCTAATAAGTACGGTCACAAACTGAGTGGAGCAGAATTGGCAAAAATAAGTTCAAAGTGAATGTTACGTATGTTTACATATGTATCGCGACCGTGAAGAAAACGATAAAAACGTAAAAAAAAATAGACTTGAAGTAGATGCTTACTAGATTCTTAAGGGGAAATTTGCGCCGGTCGAGCGTTGGAGCTTGTCTGCTATTGTCTAGGTTTTCTAGGCCTAGGGTGAATGGTAATAGATAGGAAATTAGGATGCCAGCGGGGCGGTACGCCCACGCAGAGGAAAGGATTGGAAGTCCAAAGGGTCCGTAACGAGGATGCTGATCGGGGAGAAAGGTAGCCGCTGCTACCGTACATGCGTTTTTAGGCAGAGCTCCATACATAGTATATATAAAAGTTATGATAGATAGTATATATGCAGATTTTTTGATATATAATGTTGTAACAATTGCCGGTAAATATGTTTATGATAGTATAAGCTAAAGTACATATGGGGTTAGTAGCTGTGCTCTTATCTGTAGGTTAGGAAGATTAAGCTAAGAAGGGGAGCTTACGTGTCTTGTGCGTAGCTACCCCTTTGACAAAATATGTTATTATTGATTATGTTGTATTATGTATAAGTATATAGATGCGGGTGGCGTGTTATTTCGCCACCCGTTACATGTGCGCGTGAGGTGGCTGCCGTGCTCGCCGCGCCAGCTGTAGAGGCGTGCGCGCCTTCTACACTTGAGCGTGCGCTCGGATACCGGCTCGCTCCTTTACGCTCTCTCGCTCATGTCCGCCACTATGCGGCTTGGTTGGCTCTTTTTTGGAGGCCACGCGGCTCGCGTTTTCTCCGGTACGTGGCGTTTTGGTTCGCGTGCGGCCGCGCGCGTGCTGCTTAGATGTCTGAGTGCAGTTATTGTCTCGCATTGCCGCCCGAAAATCGGCTGAAGGGCCTGCGTGTTTCCTTGCGCTGCAGATTTTTGGGTTCAAGCCTCTATAACTCGGAGAGTTTTGCCTATATCGAAATTTTACTCTCTGACGGCCTAGATGTCGAGGTGATGTTCTGTCGAATGGGTCCATCGGCGCCCCGATCGTCATCAATCTGCACCCGGGAAAAGTTTTCTATGGATGGTGTCGCTTCTCGGCCGCCGTGGTGCTGTAGCCGTCGCCTACCTATTCTTGCTAGCGACTCGTTTGCTTTGCGTGGGGGGTGAGGGGGGCGAGGGGGAGGCGATGAGGGGGCGGGGTTTGCCGCTAGTTTGCGCGTGTATATGGGTGCGCCCTAGGTGCTTCCTGGAGTACCTGCTGGCGGGTGTGTATTCTTGCAAAGGCATCTACTAATGCCGGAGCCAAGGTCGTTTTTGTTTTCTGGTTTTTTTTCCTGCAGCCATGCGTCCGATGCTGCGGAAAAAGTACGATAAAAAAATCGACTACGCTACAGGTCTTCTATTTCCGTCTCTAATTCGTTCAAAAATTTCGCTGCACGCTTTATTTTATCTACGTGCACGGTTCTTGTTTCGTTGTCGACGCGCAAGGTGACGTTATTTGTATGGCTGTCGATTTTTACAATTTCGAAGGGCCCGTGTACTCTAGTCCAACTTCTTGTGCTTGGGCTCTTTGAGTAGAAAGACGAGTTCGCCCTCGCGAAAATGCTTTATGTTTAGCTTGCAGTCGTAATAATATTTGGACCAGAACTTTGCCTGGACGAGGTTCATCGCCGCCGCGGTCTGCAGCACTGCCAGGTTATTGGTAGTCTCTTCGATGAACTCGTTGTATGTAATCACAGATTCTCCTCGCGGAAAGCTGGAAGGGGTGCGCGGCTTTGTTTCGAACACCAACTCGTGTGGTGTGTAGCGTGTTCCCTCGTGCTCTGTGCAATTGTATGCATGCTGGCACAGGGCTGTCGAATTGCTGGTTGCGCCGCGGCCATGAGGAACCCCAGGTTCTCCTTGTAAGGGAACGGGTGCTCCTTTAACTGTCGGAGGTGCACGAACGGAGGTGGCGCCTCGCCGTCGAAGAGAGCCCATGGCGGCTTCTCTCTAGGTGGTCTCGCACGCGCTATTACGTAGCGTTTAAGGGCATCTTCCTTCAGGGCAGTATTCGCCACCTCTGGTGAATTACTGCTTGCTGCCAATTCGCTGTCCGTCGGGCGAGTTTGTTCGGTCTGCACCGGCGACTGCTCATCTCTCGGAACGCTGTTGCGTGCCATCTGTTCGTCCTGCCTCGCTGCGTACTCGTTGCTACCACCGGTTGACGAGTAGCTGCTGGGTAGGGCTGTCATCGCGGCCCTTTGCCAGTCGATAGTGGGCGAGCCCTGCTGCGGCGCAGGTGATTTGCTCACCTGCGGGGCGATCTCTGCCTCTGCTTCGCCTTGCCTTGGCTCCGGGCTCTCGTAGTTTGGGACATAAATTCTTGCCGAGTCGGGCTTGTGTCTTTTTCGCTCTGCTTGGTTCAGGATCGGTGATAGTGAAGGGTTGTGATCGCTATCGGGCGATGGAGGCATGCTTCTATCAATTTGAATGCCCTTCGCTCGCTCCTCGGGTATATCGGCTCGCACGTAGGGTGTGAAGTGCTGGCCCTCAAGGTAGAGGTGGATGGTCTCACATGCCTTACTCGTCAAGATATGGTAAAAAGTTGTGCTCATGTCCGGACCTCTGACGTGAATGCACACGTTTGCTCTAAATTCGTGAGCGAACAGAAACGCACAGTCAACGTTTCCCCACTCGCTATCTGACTGTAGTATGGCCTTGGTTGCCACATACCTGCCGCAGGCGAGTAACTTGTCAGACGCCAGTAAACGACGTGGCAGGTCCACTGCCGATATGTTTATTCTTGCCGCTCGAATGAGGGAGAAAAACAGGCAGTTGTCTGGCGGGTCGCTGGGGATATCCGTGCATCTTTTTAGAACCACGTACGGCTCAGCGCAAAGGCCCTTTGTAATGCGCGGGACACCCTCGAAGTCCTCTGGTGAGCCGACATTTATCGGATCTTCAGGTATTTCGTCGTCAGCTGCCTGACTGATTTCCATTGGCTCGGGCGTGTGCTGCGCGGCGGCGTTATCATCAGCTGTCGCGCTTGGTGCGTGCGGATTCGTTGCCCCCTCGGCATCGAGACTACTCGGGTTTCGCTGAGCGCCTGCTTGCGCGTCGAGCGCGTTCTCTCGCAGCTGGCGCTTATCGCGACTTGCCGCAGCCGAGGCCAGTGCTGACTCGATCAAGGTCGCTGGGACTGCTGATTCACCTTTTTCGTTGATATCAATGCGTATGCCGTGCTTACCCTTGACTGCGTGCTTCGCTACCTTGACATCCAGCTTTTTCTTAGATGTGCCGGACCGCCACGGCCACGGGAGCACCAAGATCGGCTGGTTGCTAGAGATGCTCGGTGCAACGTTTTCGCTTGGTTTCAAGGGGGGTTTTCCTGAGCGTCGGTCGCTTCGTGCTCCTTCCTAGGCTCCTGAAACGTTTAAATTGGGGCAGGCCCACGCGCGCTAACACTGGGAAAGTTAGCTTCGTTTGTCGATGAGCTGCTTGTTGATGTTGATGCGTAAGGTCTCGGGGCTTTACGACTGAATGACACATTAGACTGCGACGCGCTTTGCCCTAGGGGAGCTACATCCCGTATAAAGCACCATGCCCCTGGTGGCATGCCCTCCGGCATTGTTGCTGATTCGGAGAACGTCGTCATCCAGCTGCCCTTGCTTGCCTCTGAGATTATTGCAGCTCTCTGTGGTTCGCTCGGCAAGGCGAATTTTTCGATGGATTGATGGAGGATTCTGGCAATCCGGAAAGGCTCGTTTTGGTTGAGTCTGTACCTAGCTCTGCCTAACGATTCCAATGTCACATTCGTTAGGATGCATTGGAATTTTATATTATCGGCGTAGTCGAGCACGTACACGTCATTCTCGTCTGCTTGCTCTGTCAGCCATCGGATGCGTATTGTCACGGTTGTACTTAGTACATCTGGCAACGCCTGGCAGAGGTAGAAGCCGTTATCGACGTCCTTTACTGCCAAAAATTCGCCCTTTACGTAGATCATTATCCGTTCACTGCGTCTCTTTGATTGCCGCCTGTTTGTTGTCGATGCGTTCGATTCGGTGTCCGCTTGCACTTTCTTGTCTTTGGCACCTGACTGCTTGATAGCGCGAAAACGGAAGATACGTCCCGGCGGCGCTCCCGCCTCCTTGTCCTGGCTTTCGTCGATCTGCTTATCGGCCAGTTGGTACAGCTGCTCACGTGGTAGCTCTGGGTTCACCTGCCCTGGCTCTAACACTGGATTGCGAGAAAGAGCGTCGGTGTTGGCGTTTTTGCTACCGGGGCGGTAAATTATGTCGAAGTCGTAGCCAATTAGCGCGGCCTTGAGGCGATTAAATCGTAAGTCGGGCTTCCTTGTGTTGTGGAAGTGTTTTAAGGCCTCGTGGTCTGTTACGAAGGTGAACTTCTTGCCGTAAAGGGAACACCGAAATTGCTCCTTCGCATAAATCATTGCGAACAGTTCTTTGTCGTAGGTCGGGTACTTCAGTTCGCTGCCCTTCAAGCAGCGGGAAGCGAACGCACACGGCTGGTCGGTGCCCAGCGATCCTTGCAAGAGGACACAACCGAGAGCGAAATCGGAACTGTCGACCGATACTAAGAATGGTTTGTCTAAATCCGGTGTTTTCAGCACCGACGGGTTCGCTAGCAGCGTTCGCAGCGTTTCGAATGCAATCTGCTGATTTTGAAAGTCCTTTATGAAGCGGCGGTAGTAGTTAAATAGCCCAAGGGCTTGCTTGGGCTATTTAACTGTGCGCGTTCGTGGGGATCGGATAGTTGGCCATCGCGTGAGTTTTGGCTGGGTTTACTTTGATAAAACTTCCGCCGACTATGTGACCGAGCACTTGGGCTTCGATCCATCACCGTTTTGTACGACGCTACAGCTAAGTTCTCAAGGATATGGCTCGTGAACGGCAGGGGGTGGCAACTGCCCTCCGTTTCTTCGTTGAGCGCGCGAAAGTCTGTGACCAGCCGCAAGCATTTGTTGCCTTCCGCGTCTGGCTTTTTTGGAACTATCCTGGGTGAAGATGAATAGTTCGAATTGGGTGGTTCGACTACTCCTTGCTCGCGAAGTTTCGCTAGCTCTTTGATCATTTGCTCTTTTATGGCCGGCGGGAATCTATAGCGTACCGTTCACATCGGCTTGCTCGACTTTAAATTTATTTCGTGTCGGAGCAGATGTGTTGCCGGTAGCGGCTCGCCGTCAAAACCGAACACGCCGGCGAACTCATCGACGATTTTTCGGATCAATGCGGCCTCTTCCTCGTTACAGCTCTCGAGGTCGGCGAGCTGCAGAATCTTACCGACTCTCACGCTCTTGGTTGCGTCGTCCGCTTGTAGCTTCTTATTTAGGAGCTCGAGCTCCCTATAATCTGTTTGATTATTTTCGTTGTCGGCCAATCGCCTTATGTTTGCGAGGCCGTCAGATTGTCCTTCTGCCTAGCCGTCCCCAACGGCGCGGCATGAAGGATTCTGTGCGACAGTGAGGCAAGCAGTGAGCTCAACGATTGGCGGTGGGATCGTAATGTCCTGCTCGCTCGTGTTAATGCATTCGGCAAAGGCTCTGCCGCCCCTATTTTCAATGACACAATTGCCGAATAATAAATCCGGATGGATTTGTTGCAGAGGTATCCAGCCGATTTCCGCATCCGCGTTGGAAACGATTGAACTGATCACCATTCTCACCCGTGGTGATATTGTGATCTGCTCCTCTTCCACGAACGGGAAGGTTAACTTCCCCCCCCCCTAGTCGGAGGCACTTGTTAGCCGCATTGACACTGCCCTTGAGGGCGTCAATAACGTCCCATCCGATAATTCTGTCGGTATCGATGGGGAAGTCGCTGGGCACTATGTGCAAGTCGCATTTCATGTCGTGAAAGTCCACGGTCGCAACTCCGCCGTCGGTGACCCCGCGTATAGCGATTCTATAGCGGTAGTTACTAGGGATTCCTCTCGCCAATTTGTCGATCTTAATGACCGAAACGTCCGCGCTCGAATCGACGGACAAGCTGGCTTTCCCGCTCAGCAGTTGCTCGGATTTTAAGTGAATCACGGGGGGCCGTCTCCCGGTCGTGAGAAATCGTATGTCGGCGCAGCATGAGCATGCGTCCAGGTCATCTGGTGACCCCAAGTCATTTTTCGTCCAGCGAGCCGCTCTGGGCCTCCGTGGTAGGGGTGTGCTGGGAATTTGCTGTGGTAGAATCCTGTCATCAACTAGATTGGCCTCCTCGACGTGTAAGTCGAATTTGTAGCCATGCTCGTGAGCTGCTCGTGCGCCGGGTTCGCCCTGGGCGGCTAAGCGTGTATCGATGAAGGTGATGTTGCCGTCGGTCCGCTTGTTTGACTCGTGCAGTCTTTCAATCGTCGTATATTCATGTGAAGTATCACGATTGGCGCGACCTTGGACTGGCGACACTCCATCGGTTACAGCTGGGGGCGGCACTGGCTGCTCCTCGCATGAAGACTGATCCGGCCGTGGGGCTCCGGAGGCTTCCTGCTGTTGATTCTCGGATACACCGGGTGCGGGGACCTGCGTCGATTTCGCGGTGATAATGTTTGTCACTTTATCCGTTTCGTACTTGCCGAAAGTGAGAGAGTCAGATGCTCTCGAGAGTTCGATGGCGCTATGGCCGCCGTTTGTTGAAATCTCCTTTGTATCGCTCTTTTGCGTTCTTGTCACTTTCTTGACTACTTCCTTTTGCTTCTCGACTGTGTGACGCTCATCGTCTGGGGAACGAGACGAGCGTCTTATTAGTTTAAAGGCGATCGTCCTTTTTGTTGTTGTTGTTGTTGTTGTTGTTGTTGTTGTTGTTGTTGTTATTGTTGCCGTTGTTATTTTGCTGGCCGTTTCCGCGAAATCTGCATCCTCTGCGGTTGTTATATATTCTATTGTTGCCGTCCTGGCCCGGCTCCTGCTTGTTGCGTTCTCCGCGCGGGTTTTCGATTCGTTTCTGCGCCGCGTCTTGCGTCCTGGGCATCGCCGCCTATCTCTTCGCTTGGTGCGGGTAGCTTCTCGGCCTTGTCTGCGCTCTCAGTCGCGGCCGCTGCTCATCTTATCTGCGCCGCCGGCTTATGATCGTCCGATTTGGCGTACGTAAGCAGGCGCGCTCGCAGCCTGGATTCGTGCTCGATAGCCGCTGTAAATGCGTTGTTCCAGCACGTGGGGCGTCGAAGTCTGCTTGCCGCCTACGTACTGCTCTGTCGAGTTCGGATAGGCCTGGCGCCGAGTCGACTATTGTTGTAAGGCGGTAATACAACTTCTCGACTCTGAAGTCATAGTCCCCGACGCCCTCGCCGACTCCTTGGGCGATCGTTCGAATTTGTGCGCTCAATTGGTCCGCCGATATTCGCGAAGTGCAGCGTGAGCTCGCGCAACAATGCCTCCACCGACCCGTACCTGACTGTTCGCGCGTGGAATCTTTGCGTCGCATTTGAGTACTTCCCTCACCGCCGTCGTGAAGATCGACAACGTGTCTACGTCCCCGTCGAACGTGAAAATCATACATAGGGCCTGCGTAAAGTGCGCGTAACGTCTCGGGTCAATCGTTGCTACCAACGGTGACGCTGCTGCCAGCGGCGGGCCCCCGTAAGGCGCCGCCCACAGCATCGCGATCCCGGGCATTCGTTCCCCGTATCATGCGTGGTTCTGCCTCGGCCGTCGGCATGCGCTTGGCCGCGTAGTAGCTGCCCCAACTGCTTCTTCCGTCGGAAGGCTCGTTGCGGCCGCGCCTGCCGTGCTCGCGCGCGCTGTAGTAACCGCGTCAGCTGCCGTCTGATTCGCCGGCACAGCTGCGGTAGTTTCTTACCGAGCTGCGGCTGCCGTCGGAATTGTCCGGGTCTCCGCGGCGACGGCCTACGGCGTTACCGCTGTAGCCGCGAGGCTGGCGCGCGGGCTCTCCCCGAAGTCGACGTCCGCCGTCCGAGCTCTCATAAGGATTGCGCCGTTGGTTGTCGGGGGCCGCTCTCTCGGCCCTGCGGCCATCAGATGTTCTATAGCACTGATCGCGGCGCCCGTCGGGCAGTGTGGCGTCTTCTCGCCGCCGCGGACTGGGAGATGATTCCCTGCGTCTGTCCCGTCTCTTCGCGTTTTCCACGTATCCGCGGCTTCGCTCGCTAAAATCGTTTGCGATTCCCCCGCTCCGTCGCGTTGGGGTGGCGGCATGGCTCGGCTGCTGCTCGTCCGTAGCTCTCTCGCGTGGCTTGCGCGAGTTTTTACGGTGGCTTTGGGGTGCTGCCGGTTCCGATATCCGGCCGTCGCTTCAGAAGGCATCGTGGCCTACACGCGCGCCTGTTCGCCTGCTGCCTGGCCCCTTTGATCGAGTATTCGTATCGGACCGATAGTAACTTGCGACGCTCGTGCCGCTCCGCCCGCCGTCGGACGATTCACCGGTTCGCGCCTTCCTGATCTTGCGGCGGCGATCCTTCCACGCTTTTTCTGGCTCGTGCGAGTCGTCCGATTCGCTGGACGGACCGGAGCTCGGACCGTCCGCCGGAGGGGTGCGGCGGTGTTCGCCCCAGAGTTTACCCCCTGTACTGGGGTCGGGCTTGTTGTCGTCGGGTGGGTTTCCCGCTCGCGTGTTCGCAGTTGTGGCGGCGTTGGCCGAACTCGTTGCCAGCCAATCCGCCTCGGGCCACGCGGGGAGCGCCCGGTCAATCTGACCTGTCGTCGCGTTGCTGTTCGACGCCTTTGTTGGAACCGGCGTGTCCAGGAACGGCTGTTTCGCGGTTGGCTTTTGTCGCGACTTAAGGATATTTATCGCCTCGCGGATTTGGCCGTGGACAACCTCCTCGTCCTCCAGGGCGCTGTCCTCCGATAGGAGCTCGTCAATTACCTTTCGCAGCCTGTCCGTCTCGCGTTCCAGCGCGGAGGGAATTACGGGGGTGCCAGGGGCCGTGCCGCGGCGGGAGCCTCCTGCTGATGCCGCGCGCGCGTTCTTCTCGCTTCCCGATTCGAATATATTATTCGGGTCATCGAAGCTCGCTATTTGTTTTATTTCCAGGAGGTACGACACTCCGGCCATGCACTTATCTCCGATCTAGACTCACGCGGGCTTCACCAGGGGTGTGTTCAGGTGTCCCCAAAGATCCGACGGCCTGCCTCGCTCGCGCGGCTCCATAGCCAGTCCGTCTAGCCTCTTGCGTAACTGGTCCAACTCCGACGGTTCCGAAGTAGGGACTGTTCTTTTTATCGCCCCCGCACTCTCGTGGATGGGGAACGCTGGCGGCACGACGAACGTTTTGTTCTTATCGTCTCCGTCGTGTGACGCTGGTTCCTTGGGGCGACGCGGTGCCGAACCGACGGCGGATGGAGATGGAGTTATTCGCACCTGGACATCTACGTAGTCGCGGTCGCTTGCACGACCGGGGGGCCGCGGCGAATATGTTCGCGAATTCAGAGAATCGCGTAATAATCTCTGCGACGTTGGCGATAGGCGAAAGTATGAGCGATACACTTCTTTCGCGTGCTTAACGCGCTTTCTCGTCTCCGGATCGCTGAACCGACCTCGTCTCTCGCGACTATGCTCTCTGTCTTCGCGTTTCGTGCGCGATTTTAAATTCAAAATGGAAATAGCTTTCGCTAATTTTGTGCGCGTCATTATGCTCCGTATCTATTCTTGCGGGGTGTAATGGTGGCCTTCGTGCGACTTACAGTTCGATGACAATTAGGAGCAGAACTGCCGACGGTCGCATGTTGACTCTTCGCTCGGATGCTGGTAGTAGGTGACTGGAACGAGGATCTGCTGGTGGCTGCGAGTTGTTGCTGGCTGCTGGCGATTCCCGCAGCAGGTGATGTTCTGGTCGTCGGTTGGTCTGTGAGCGACGAGCGCGGGCTCCTCACGTAAACTTCGACGCAACGCGCGCCGGCGGTCGCGAGATGGAGCCTCGAAATTGCCGTACTTATGTGTTAAGTCGGCTGGTGCGCGCACTCCTGCGCGCGGCTTGGAATTCGAATTTGAGCTCGGGCTGAGCATCGAGCCTCGGCGACCTGGCCGACTTGCAAATTCGGCTGCTATTAGTTGCTGATGCTAAGGTGGCTGTTGCTGGCTCTTGGTGCTGCGCGTTCCTCCGCTGTAATTCCAATTTGCGCACTGGCGCCAGCTGGAAATCGTCGCAACTTGCTGTTCAGCGTCCAAACCTCGGAGGAATCGATGTTTTTCCTTGCCGCGCAGCTACCTCTGATTTCCACTTGAGGAAAGGTGGAGTTCCTCTCACCACTAAAGTCACAGCACTGCACTGCCGAGCACTGTTGGACTTAGTGCTGTCGAACGCCAGTCCGAAAAAGAATTTGCCGAATTTGCCGGAAAACGCGTGGTATACAAAGTCGTCGCATCGCGTTTCGGGACCCTTAAGGGATGCCAGAAAGCTGTTACGGATCGTGGGGGTGGACTGAAGGACACGAGACAAGTTAGGTGTGATAGCGGTTTATTAGCTCTTCGAGGAGGAGCTCTGCCCAGTTCGAGGGTCGCCGGGTATCTGCCGGCATAGTCCACGAGACGTAGCTCGTAGGCTCGCCGTCTCACGGTCAAAGTGCAAGCTTGCCTTGGCTGTGAGAAGCTCTCGGCCGGCGCGTTCCCTGCTCACGCTGCACTTGGTGCATCGCTAGCTCCGGTCACAGGACACGGTAGTCACCTGAGTCTATGGCTCGTACGTGACAGTAAGTTTTATTTTCAGTTTTCAGATACGGTCAATATCTCGGGTTTGGATATTGGAAATGACTTAATGATAATGCAGTTTCAATTTGGATTCCTGAAGTAACTAGCGATGTTTATGTAAAAATTATTCGATTTTGATGATTCAAGTTTTGTTATTATCATTAAACTTTAAAAACAATTAATATTTTATACAAAAATTAATATTAATGAAAAATTTCAAAATGTTAAGGAAAAATTTTATTTATAGAAGATGACCTCGGGCGCGACCCGCATTAGAACGCTCTAGCCAAAGGTCTGTCACTGGTGTCATAAAAGGCTTAGTCCTCTCTGTACGGTTACCCATATAAGACAGCATCAGAAATAAATTCGACTCTCAATTGTCAAATTAACAATTTTTAAACAAATTAATTTTTGGCTTACGTCAGTTCATGCGTAATAATTACTTATAATTACAAAACTTGAATCACGAGAATCGGAACATTTTCACTGTTATCAATTCACAGTCCTGTAAGTGAAGATTATCAAACTAGTCTTATAATCTCAGGTAGTTACCATTCGATTTTTATCATTCAAATTCTGCTTAAATAAGCCTTTTCTGTAGAATTACATATCTATTCATAAAGTATTTATTTTACAAATTTTGAAGTATTATGAAATGTTCACGTTTAGCCTCCGGGATCACCCTTAATTACCCTCATAAAATTTTCGGAAACACTACCCAATCTTTCACCGTAGTTTTTGATTTCCAATTTTTTCAGCCCACACTCTCAGCATCGCGCGTTTCGTCGGGGACATGCATAGTTAGCCACTGTATAGTAAGCTGTGCTGCATTCTCAGAAGGTGGTGAACACATGTTAGCCTGCCACGCATTGCTACCGTTGGTGTGCATTAATCAGCCCAGACTAGTAGGAGAATACAAAAGAAAACCTTCAGCTAAGGAAAGATAGAAGATGGCACCACTCTTTTATGCTAATTATTAAAATAAACTAATATTTTGATACTTTTATCCATGCTCGAAAATAAATTTTGTTTTTTTATGTACAATTATGTTTACGAAATTCGTCTAACTTTAAAAGAACAATAGTTACAGAGGAAACTGTAATTTTCAGTTATCGACACATAGCTTCGAGATTTTTGAAACGTTCTTGATCCCCTTAATATTTCTCGATGAAATTTGGTACAGTGCTTCCTGAAATAGTACTTTAAATGATAGCATTTTTCCCGATTGTTGTAAATACCTCAGTTCGTCTAAAATTACCGATGAACAATTGGAAATCTGCGAGCGCGGCCGAACGGCTCCTCCGGCCGGGTGGCGCGATGGTGGGGGGATCACCGCGGGACGGCGGTCATTATTCGTACACCTTAGTTGCATTTTAATTATCTCGGTAACTAAGGTGCTATTGCAATAAATTTTTTTGTTCACTCAACGTGTTTTTTTCCCAGCTTTAACGTTATACTAATTTAATTTTTATAGGTGTAATGCAAATACCCCAAATTGACAATTTTTCAAAAAAAAAATCTTTTTTGGCTATGTACACAATGTTTATGTACATATATTGCACTATCAAACATTTTCATACTGAATATTAATATCTGTATTATGGAAGTAATTCAATACATCTATATAAAGGTTGTGTACATAGCCAAAAAAGATTTTTTATTTAGAAAATTTTTCAATTTGGGGTATTTGCATTACACCTATAAAAATTAAATTAGTATAACGTTAATGCTGGGAAAAACACGTTGAATGGAAAAAAACCATGTGCGTCACGGGACGCGCGACAGAAGTGATAACTTCGAATTGATTTTAATAGAAACTAGCAAGTGTTGCCTCGCTAGTAATAGTAATTACAATATATCGAAGTAGAGTTAATAGAAAATTGGAATCAGAAGTGCTGTGGGTATGTAAGCACACTAACAGAAAGAAAATCTGCAAACATCTTGCAGCTTCTATATTGTCTACATTCTTTAGTTATGCATCAAACGTTAGTTGCACGCCGTCGTCTATCTTCGTTTTCGTGGTGTAGGACTATATATATCTGTGGCTTGCAGGAAGAACCACTTACGTGACATTTTGTGAAAAGTTTTTTTATGTCGAATTCAAGGTGCTCTTCGTACCCTTTTTCATCGTATAATAGTAGGACTTCCAAAATGAACAAATATTTTAAATACTAGCCGATTGCATAATCACTTAACTACGTCTCTCGCAAAAATGTTACCGCAGAACCACTTAAGTGCGCTCGTTTTTTTAATTTTTGTGCGAGATACACCGTGTGGAGTACATTAAAGCTGTATAATATATATCTAATTACCTATACCGATATATTCGTCGGTTTTTTTAAATTTTTCAAAAATTGTCAATTTGCAAAAACAATTATTCCTCATGAAAATTTCTTGAAAAAATTCGTAAAAGTCTTCGTAAAAAATTTTCATTTATATAATATGGACATATAGTTTGGACATTTATTCCATTGGTTAGAGGGGTTCCAGATACATTGCAAATGAAAACGTTCTTGAAATCTCGAATTAAAAAACAAAAATTGTGGAAAAACCATGCTCTTTTCCTTGAAGCCGGTTTTTCTCATTGCTAATAACAATTTTCGAAAATTTCAATTACACCATTAGATAGGGCATGAGTTAAACTTTAAAAATATGCCCCACTCGAATTTTTTAAATTGTAAATTGCATTACTTACGAGCCATCAAATAGAGTGACCATAATAAGCACTTATCTGCAAAGCTCCCGCAGAACCGCTTAACTCGAGTAATTTGTTTAACTTGCATGTCGAGAAAGAAATTATTTACAAATGCAATACTGCGGTTGTATTCGTATTAGATACCTAATCAAATGAGCCAATACTTAGATCTATTCTCTGACATTTCGATCTTACGTATTACTCCAAACATTGAAATCGCTTTTTCTCGAAAACACGAAAAAGTCACTTAAGTGGTTCTTCCTGCAAGCCACAGATATATATGTATATATATATAATATATATGTGTGTGTATAAGTATACTCGCAAAGTATACCTATATATGTATAGAGGCAGAGGAGACACAGAAACACACAGTACACCTACACACGCATACATACATATACAGAGGGAAAGCCCTGAACGCTGTATACACAGCGCCTACAAGGGCCCAGAAGGGTCTAAGAGTGGGGAGTATAGAGAGGACATAGAGTATATAGAGAAGCTAGGTTTTGCTCTAAGTCCACTGCATAGAAACTATCGGTAGTGGGGATCGCTGCACTCCCCTCGCTCTCTCTCCTTTTCCCCTTTTTTGCTTTCCACGCTTTCCCTATGCTATATACCTATACATACAATTTTTTTTGACGGAAAACATGTGGTCGAGGGAACGCTTTTTCGTTACTTTGTAATTACCCCTCAGGCGAGCCATAAGAAGTTATCACTTCAAAAATGTATTGCAATAGCATCTTTAGTTACCGAGATAATTGAATTCCAATTATCGTGTACGAATACTGTCAGCCACCGCGCGGCGTTTCCCCCACTACCGCGCCTCCCGGCCGGAGCAGCCGCTCGGCCGCGCTCGAAGATTTCCAATTATTCATCGGTCATTTTAGACGAACTGAGGTATCTACAACAATTGGGAAAAATGCTATCATTTAAAGTACTATTTCAGTAAGCACTGTACCAAATTTCATCGAGAAATATTAAGTAGTTTTGGTGTGATCGTCCATTGAAAAATTTTCGTATCTCGGCTCCTATTGGTCAGATCTCTACAAAATTTATATGAAAGTTCATAGTTTTTACGTATTTTAAGATGCATTTTACCGCGCTTCTCTAACTTTAAAATTGGCGAAAATGAAAATTATTTGTTGCTAAAAATGTTGTTAAACATTAATTTTTGAAAAAGATCTGTTTAGCGTTTATTAAGTACTTCACAAGCTGTGGATTAGAGACACTTGGATCAAGTTACCGCTCCATGGACAATTTGGAAATGAATTTGAAATTTTGGGATAACTAATTTTGCAATAAGACGCCATTTTGAGATATCCAGATGAGACGATGATTTTTAGATCGTACTATAACTTATCTTTGAGTACTTATACAATGAAATATATAATTTTTTGTAAAATCTGTGGCAATATGAATTTAAAAAAAAAATATTTTTTCGTTTAACAATTTAACAACTAAAAAAATTAATTTTGTAGTCGAGAATACATGTATCTTAAATGAAATTCAATTCTGAACAACTTTTATCTCTATCTCTTTTACGTGAAACGAGCTACAAAAAAGTTTTTCGCGAAAAACTAAAAGAAAGTGCATTTTCGGAATTCTTTTTGCAATAATAACAATGTTCCCGACCTGTCCCAAAATCGAGACTTTAGGGTCATTTTCAGTAAGTTATCAATAACATATTTCAATTGTAAGTGAGAAATAATTTAATGCAAAAATGCTAACTTGCCCCGACTAATTCGGGGAAATGATAATTCGGGGAAACGGCAGTTCGGGGAATCGATTTCGGGAAAATGGTGGGGAATTGCTCTAAGGTATGAGAAGATATTCACACCGATCACAGCTCAAGCTAGTGATCGTGGAGAACGATGTGTGATCGAAGGTTTGTGTAGTGATTGTATTTATCCAACTAGATGAAAAAAGGTGTGTGTAAATGTATGAGTGTGTTTGTGGATTACTAGTTGATCTTATGAATGAATGCTTGGATGCTACAACTCGAATACTCGGGTAAATGTTAAAATCCCTATTAATGCGCGTACTATTTCTATTATGTTCTATTATGTTCTTGGTGACGCATTGTCACATTAGTGATAAGAGCGATTAGCAACTGCTTGGCTTCCATTGTACTTCTGTGCGTCGTGAAGTTTTCGTATTGATTAAATCGCTAACGATTGCATTACTCTACGTTCGTCTGCTAGCGTACGTAATAATACTTAATTATATTAGTATTTAATTATATTAGTATTATAATTACTTAATACTAATTTTATTTATATTTTTATTTTCAACTATTGGGAGTGTTTTGTCCCCTTAACAATACTTTTTGTTGTATTAGCCAAAAATTGTTTTTTGATTTTCGATTGAATTGTTTAATTAAAAATATCTACGTGACAAAATGTTATTTCATCAATTATAATTGTTCATAACGTTTTGTTGTGAAATAAATATGTCAAACAAAAAAATTATACAATATTATTTGTTATGATTTTCTTCGCTGAATACATTGGCGTAATTTGTTTCTAAAAATATTTAATTTTTTGATAATTTTTTAAATAATATTGCAATAAACAATAAAATAAAAATAAATAAAATACTACTTACATGAACTTGGTGTACTTAAATGTACTTCGAAAATTATTTAATATACGGTAGATATATATTTTTGCTTAGCTCTGCTGAATTTCTGGATAATTCAGTGTATTTATTCTATAGTTTCGTATCGTAAATACGAGTCGAACATAGTATATTTTAGCTCTTCTGCACCCGTATTATGAAGAGTAGTTTTCAAGTATTACCCGTATTATAGATAGTAGAATTCAAGTATCAACCAACCAATTTTTCATTATTTTTATAACTTACTTTGCTCAAAAGTATTAGGAACTCATTTTTAACTTTTTAATAAAATATTATTTGAAATAGGTAATAGTTAAATCATTTATGTTCATTCACATAATTTTTCAGTTACTCAGATGCTTTGGATTTAGTAGCTATAAAAAATATCAATTTAGGGGCAATTGTGACACACAGATACAAATTTGAGGAAACCAAGAAGGCTTTTGAGACAGCAAAAGCAAATCACGCTGAAGCTATTAAAGTTATGATCTGTTTTGAGTAAATACAATATTTACTAATATTAAAATAAATTTTGCTGCATTATTTTTATTGTGCAGTGAGGTTCTGAATATGAAAAGTTTTAAAATCATGAAAAATGTACGTATTATCAATAAAAAAATTTAATAATGAGTCAAATTTAATTATCAATTTCTAGTGTTCATTTTTTTTATTCATGTTCAGCCTACATAGTCTTAGTCGAAGTATTCCATTTACAGAAAAAAGGTAAGTTCACCTTTCGAAAAGCTTTATTTGCTTGAGTAAATCATTTTTTCGACTGGTAAGTAACAAAATGTATATGATTACAAGTGAGTTTAGAGTATTAAAACATTAGAAATAAGCATTCCTCGCAGACCTGACTCACTAAATAAATGTAGTGAAATGTAATATCTTTGAGAATCCCTTTCTAGAGTAGCTCCAGAAAGCATTGAAAAATTTTTGTATCTACATACAACACTATTAGACTCAGTTTATCTCCGCTGCAACTAAAACTGATTAACTGTTGAAGTAAACAGTGATAGGAAGCCTTTAGTTGGGCGATATATTGATTTATTTTTAAATATCCACTTTTCTTTCACTTGTAAGGTACCACGATTGATTTATTTATTATTTGATTTAATCATGTATAGCGTATGACTTGTGCGAGTGTGTATGAGTAAGCTGACGGTAGATTTATTGGAATATATTAGCCTCGTGTGCTGGTTGAGTAACTGAGTGACCGGGATTGGGGCATTTTAAGATCGACTCAGTATTCTCATATGTGTCGCCGCATATACACCTTTTATAATCCATCTTTCGGTGGCGAGTGTTGTTGTATTTCAAAACTGGTCAATGGTATCAACTTAAAATTTCTCATGGTATAATTTTGATTGATGGGCTTTATAACTCATACGTTCTTTTTACCTTTTAGATAGACCTAGTGACGCTTAACTTATAGAACAGGCCCATCACTGGTAAAAATTAATTATTTTCATGGATTTTTTTTCACACTTTACGTAAATTGGCGTTACCAAGCAACCACCTACCATAAATAAAATTTTTTGAAGCTGAAAATCATTAAGACTTTTGCGACGGAGAATCCGTCGTTGAAAAACTGAGTGGCTCTCCTGCAGGCACCCGAAACCGAGCAGAAGAATATGCTCTAATGGCAACGGGTGCTTACAGGAGAAAACAGCTGAGCCGTAGCCAGGCGCCGGCACTGAGCCGCGCCGTAGGAGAGAGAGAGAGAGAGGGAGAGCGCACGAGAGCAGCAGCCAGCCGAGTCGCCGCCGTGACGTCACGGCCGTCGAGCAGCGAGAGAGCGCGCGAGGAGTGGGAGCGCCGCTGACTACTATACGCGGCCGCGCGCGGCGCGCAGAGCCAGCAGGCGCACCGCTGGGCCGCAGCCGCCGCCATGACACCGCCGAGGAGCACGAGGCGACGGCGAACATAGCCAGCGCATGGCGCTACAGCGAGCGGCGCGACGAGCGGCTGAGCCGCGCATATCATAGCGAGCGCGTGCGTATGTGTGTGTATGAGCGCGCGCAGCACGACGCGTGCCGAAGAATATGTGAGTGCGAGAGAGACGGCACGATGCCGCCGCGGAACTCGAAAGAGTGGAGGCTACTACTGAGCCCGTATGTAACGCGGAATGTTATTGGCGGTCGGAGTGGAGGCGCCAGGGCTCTCCACAACGGCAGTAAGCGAGCGAGTGTGCCGAAGCCAGAGCGTAAATGAGAAAGAAATAAAGACGAGAAATTTGTAAATTGCCGCGGCCGATCACGTGACAATTGTACACTAGTGCGAGCATGTATGTGTGAGATCGCGAGATAGAGCGCCGAGACGAGTGAGCGAGCGGGCAGTACTGAGCCAACCTCCTCGTGAGTAGGACAGAACAGTTTCCAGAGTTTCCAGAGTTTCTGAGAGTTTTCGGAGTTTTGAGAGTTTTCGCCTAGCAGCCTTCTTCACCCGCGCACAACCGCGTCTCGCCCTGTATTCGTGTCCGTCGTTTTGTAGAGTACGAGACAACGGCCGTACGCGAGGAAGTCTGCAAGCAGCAAGTGTAGTAGAAGTAATAAAATAAATTCATTTATAATTCTAAGTGTTTAAATTCATACACCACAAATCACCGGCTCAAGCGACCCGCGAGATAAGGAGTCTCAGCCGAGGCCCGAGCTTGTGAGTGAGCCATTAGTGTCGCGTCAAGGCGCCCGCACACCCCGGAAAAATAACGGACGCGACCTGTAGCTCGACTCAGGACCGCGGAGGGGAAGGCCCCAGCGCGAGCGCGAAACACTCACGCGGGAGACGCACCGACGTGCCTCTCTCTCCTCTTCGTATCGCCCGCCACAGCCACCAGCCCCGCCGTGTCACACTGGCGCCCATAACCCCACTAAAATAAAACCCGGAGCCGTGATTTATGTGTGTAAAATTTTCTGTTCAAACATTGAAGTAGTTTAAAAATTCTCGTGTGAAAAAAAGTGCTCGCGTGGTGCAAACGCAAATTTAGCCATCTTGGTAGCACGAGCAGGTCGCCGGCGGCCATATTGAATAGTAGCGTCGGTTGCTCGCAGAGGAGAATTGCCGAGCGCCAGCGCGAACACAGTGACGCGAAAATAAAATCTTTTTGTTTCTCTCCGAGGACGACTATAAATTAATTAAATTAATTTTTTTTTCCCTCTCGAGAGAGCAAGTGATTAATTATTTTCTTCCTCATTTTAGATTTTTTTTTCTCTCTCGTACAACGTGCAAGAAAAATTTTAATTAATTTAAACAAATTGAGTTTTGAGAATACCCAGAATTCGCGTGTCGTGTCGCAGCCGAGCCGTCGAGTTGAGATTCAATCTCCTCGAGGAGTGAGACCAGCCGAATAAAATCGATTATCGAGTACGCGAAATTGCGAAAATACCACATAATCTTGTAGAATAAATCAGGATTAACCTACGAAAATTCTAACGTGTCAAATTAATTTTAAGGAGACTAGAGTGACCGCTAGATTAACCAGCGAATTATCCCGCACGCGTTAGATCGGAAAGTTTTTTTTTCCTGGTCCGTGAATACAAGGAGTGTCGTGTAACCGCATACTCGCACCGAATAATTATTCGTGTACAAACTCAGAGCTGCTCTCTGCGACAGTCACGGAAAAATACTGCCGAGCCCTGCGCAAACAATTATTGCGCAGATAGAATTATTATCAATCATTATTAATTAATTTAAAATATTAATTTTACAATATTAATTATATTTACTATACCATATAATTACCTTTACATTTATTATTATATTATTTCTATTCATTTTAATTTATGTAACCCGCATGATTTGGGGAAATTTCCTTAACTAAACCATTGTCTGCCTCAGCCAAACCACATTGACGGTTAACAGTCTGCACGTCAAAAGTGGAATTATATTTATTTTCCCATACACCCCTTTCATCAGAGTGACCGGGGATTTAAGTTTTTTTTTCTCCACACCCTGCCAAGGTCGAGAGCAAAACTCTCCCTCCCCGAATTTACAGCAGTTAGGGATTTGGGAATCAGCTAGAGACAGCCATAGCCAAGGTTGAGAAATTCTCCCTTAATACCGATCAGAGATCAGACGAAGACATAATTTTGAAGATTAGATAATAAACAACCATTCCGAAACAGAAGATACTAGTATTGACGATGGATGAGAGGCAGAACCATTATCAAATAATGCAAGAGCTACGCAAAGACAGGCGTGTCAGACACCTACATAGAGACATCGAGAGAATGACACAGACGGACGTTTTCGAACAATTGGTGAGCGATCGAGTGAGCAGTATAGGGTCTGTGGAACTTCTCAAAGATAGGCTACTACGCTTGAGAATCAGAGAAAGCCAAATAGCCCAAGCCCCATGGTACGAATGGGATGAATATGGTCGCGTGCCACCGAGTACAATGGAGAACATGTTACTCGCACCGAAAACAGTGCTGAGGAAAAATCAAACACAAGCAATACCAGTATCCGTGAGTGACAACAACTACCCTGCCACAGCAAACGTCAGTCTTGGACAAATACAGAACGTCACCGTACGTCAGATCCATAGAGTAACCAACGTGATGCAGGGGCATGAACAAGGACTCCCGTACAGAGTGCACCAGTCGCATGAAGTGCAGCAATTTATGGACGTGCCGGTAAAAACCAACTCATCCGGATCCTTCCAGGGGCATGAGGCACATGCCATGGCAACTCCATCAATTGCAACAACTCATACAACTCCGAAATCAACGGGAGCGATCCCAAAAATTCCTAGCCTGACCCGCAATTTACCCACAGAAGACAACGCCTCAGCAGACGAAACACAATACAGCATATATCAATGGAATACACCGAAAGATCATAGGAATAGCACACCGAGACAAACGAATGAGCAGCCAAAGCCGTGCAATGCAGAATCAGAGCGAGCCTCCGAAGAACCGAGACTAAGATCTACCAATTATGACTTTCCAGTCAATAATGAACGACGAGAGAGCGGTCAGAATAACGTGGCGATCGACTACGGTCAAGAAAAGGATTGGGCAGATCCCGTACGAGATGCTCCTCCCCCGACAAACCCAAGACCTCGCACGAGCCTTCCTACGAACCCAGGCTCACGAACGAGGGGAAATGAATCTAGAAGAGGAGGAAACAGACACGTCCTGGAGCACACATACCCAAATCCCTACTTCACCGAACGATTTCAACGACAGCCACAAATACAAACACCGCCCGCACCTGTATACAGCGTTGACCAAGAGATATCTAGCAACAGTGGAAACGAAAGAGCATCAGCTGGTAGAAGACATAAAAAGCAGAAACACACCACAGCCAGAAGTCATAGAAGCGAACACGGAAGACGCGATCGACGGAGAAGGAAGAGCTCGAGTAGTTCATCAAGCAGCGAATCATCAGAAACCAGTGACTCAGATTACAGTCCCTCGCCAAGCCGTAGGACGCCAAGACGAAGAACCCGTAGTGGCCAGAGACGACGCCGAGAAAGTGAAACCAGTAGAAGTCGGGAAGCAGAAAGAAATACAATAAATAACCTTACACAGTATGCCTCCAAACTCCAAATTCTGAAGAACTACGACGTAAAGTTTGCAGCCGAAGCCCGAGACAACGCAGAGGAATATATATCGAAGCTTACAGATATAAAAACGAGCACAGGACAAAACAGCAAGCAGATGCTAGAAATCATCTCGTACACTCTGACGGGCCGAGCCGCACTGTGGTACAAAACGGAGAAAGAGGATTTCCGTAACTGGCAAGATTTCGAAGAAGCCTTCAGACAAAGATACTGTAAACCGATGTCGTCGAATGACATAATGGACGAACTATACAAGAGAACACAGGGTAAAGGAGAAAAACTCGATGCATATATTACAAGCTTTAGATATATAGCCGATCATCTAAGAAAGCCTCTAAGGACAAAGAAACAGATCAAACTCCTTATGAAAGGGCTGAGACCCGAATATAGGAGAGCACTGAAGAACAAACACATCGAAACGTATCATGATTTGAAGAAATACGGTCGAAGGTATGAAGAGCAAGTAGAGGAAGATATAAGATATACACCACCCCCACCGGTGGAGAAATCTCGTTTTCCTGCCGTAGCCTGGACACCGGCGCCCAAGCCTAAGGTGGCCGCAGTGGAGGAAGTAGGTGAGGTAGCCGCTGCAGACGCAAGCTCAACACCACCTAACCAAGGGAAAAAGGGGAAAAAGAACAAAGCGCCGACACAGCAACCATCTCTATCACAAACGGGCCAACCACCCGCGAACACTCCGCCAACGCCACCACAGCTACCGCCAGCAGAACCTGTCTACGCAGCACAGGCAACGTATACAGGAAACTACCAACAACCGCTACAGCGCACACCACCGCTAAACACAGCGCCACCGACGCAAACGTCCAACGCCAGACCAGGCAACCAAGCCGACTACGTAGGTGCATGTTACACATGCCACCAAACCGGACACCGTGCAGCTAACTGTCACCTAACGCAGTGCTTCTATTGCAAACAGATGGGACACCAGTTGAAAAACTGTCCGGTAAGGCCAGAGCCGACTTGCCAGGTTTGCGGGAATAAAGGTGCAAGATTCCAAACTTGCCAAACGCCGATGTGCGCTCAAATCAGGAACGGTTTGGGAAACGCGCAGGCGGGAGCAGCACAGGGGCCGCTGACTCCCCCGCCACCACCACAAGCCCCACTTCAGCAACAGTCGCAATCACAGCGACCCCCACAGGCGCAACAAACCCCACAACCACAGTCATCAAACCCCCTTTGGAGCCAACTCCCACGTTAGGGCCTTTGGTGATAGAAAAGACTGACTTTCCTATCCGGACGTCAGTCTTGGAAGGGGGAGAGAGTGGCATGCTGCCACTAAAACAGAGCCAAGTAGATACAACACCGAAGAAGCCACAGCCGAGAGTATCAATACCGAGAATTGGAAGTTCTAACCTAAAGCTAGCGGTAGACAAACAAAATCAAGGGATAGGAGCCTATTTCACCCCTACCTCAAGTGAAGAAAAACCGGAAAAACATAACCAAACAGGGAACAACCGCAATGGAAAAGAAGAGCACCAAGCACGAGGTATTGAAAAATTCCTGGAAGTAAGAGGAGAGCAGAGAAAGAAAACTAGTCTTAAGCAAGAGAGTGCCGCAGACAAGCCGAACTCACTAGACGAGAATAAGGAAGTCACGACACAACTGAAGAAATCAGAAGTCCGAGTAGAAAAGATTGCGGAAGCCACGCCAAACGGGACGCCGGTTGAGCCTCTGGGGAGTAGCAACGCTACAAGGAAAATATCCGAGTTAGAGAGAAAATCTGAGAAATCTGAGAAATCCGAGTTAGAGAGAATATCTGAGAAATCCGAGAAATCTGAGTCAAAAAGAAAATCTGAGAAATCCGAGAAACCCGAGCCAGAGAGAAAACCCGAGAAATCAAAAAACTTGAGTGCGGAGGAGTTTGCAAAACGCAACCTGGATGCCTGGAGAAAAAGAGTTGAGGAGAAAAACTTAGAGTTAAATCAGAGATACTTGTGTGCACCACCCGCGAGCCCGAGCCGAGCCACGTCGCACAAAGAGGAAGAAACACCTGTGAAGGCAGCCACAGATCGCCTGACTTGGGCGATGGATTCAGGGGAAACCCGAAAGAACGCCATGGAAAAAGATGGAGCAGTACAAGAGCAACTGAAGAGAGTATCAGTGTTGGACAATTTCAACGACGATTTCGACATGGATGAGATCGAAATAATCGAAGCTGCGACGTGGCTGGAAGAAGATAGTAGCGATACGGAGGAAGAAAAAGAGTATGAGCAACTGGAAACAATAGAGAGAGCACTAAACTTACTGGGTACCAATAACCCCGAGCCGAAGGACGACACAACGCTTGTCGACGTGCCTAGCTCTATGAAGGAGGATGATGGAGAAATTGCGGGAATCACCGTTGATAATCGGAATTACTTACGAGTTATCCTCGCAGGGGAGCAATACAGGGCGCTCTTCGACCCGGGAGCAGTTGTATCATTGGTAGGACCGGAGATAGCTCAGCGTCTCGCTAGTCGGCTTCGCAATGCAACAGCCCACATCCAGACGGTCACGGGAGCCCGAACACCAATCTTGGGATATTTGGATATCCGATTCGACCTAGAAGGAATCCCTAGCACCATATCAGCCAGAGCCGTACAGGAAGTCCAACATCCAATACTGTTGGGGAAAGACTTCAGCGACACGTTTAGAATAGACACAGACCATAGAGGCTGGTGGAGAGCCAATTCCGGGCCGTGGAGGGAGTTTGACCGGCGAAGCGACCAGCCAGTAGCTGCAATCTACGCTGAGTGCGCAGGCATATTAGAGTTAGAAGTAGAAGATCGACAAGAGATAGACAAAATCGTGAAGGAGATACTACCAGAGTATTCTCCGGACGTCCTAGGCTTCACCACAAAGACCGAGCACCACATCCAACTCACGGATGAAACGCCGATCCGTCAAAAGTGGATAAGGAAGTCCCCAAAGAAGTTAGCTGCTATACAAGCGGCCGTAGAGGAACTTTGGAAACTAGGCGTCATCGAAAACTCCGCCAGTGACTTTTGCAGTCTACCTGTACTCGTGCCGAAGCCAGATGGTACGGAGAGATTTTGCGTTAATTACATCGCAATCAACGCCGTGACCAAGAAGGACAGTTATCCGCTGCCACCTATGACGATGATCCTCGATCGGTTGCGAAACGCCAAATACCTCAGCAAAATAGATCTCCGGCAGGCGTATTTTCAAGTGAAAATGGAGGAGAATAGCAAGAAGTACACCGCCTTCGCCGTGCCAGGCATGGGGTTGTTCCAATTCACCAGAATGGCGTTCGGCCTTTGCAACGCCCCCGCAACGCTGCAGCGTCTCATGGACGCCCTATTTGGCCCTGCCGTAGCCCCATTTGTGTTCGGGTATCTCGACGATGTCGTCATAGCCACAGAGTCCGTCGAAGAACATAAACATTGGACTAAACACGTGTTGAAAGTACTGGTAGACGCAGGTTTGACGATCAATCCGAAAAAGTGCAACTTCTGTGTAGGAGAAATTAAGTACCTGGGGTACATCCTCGACAAAGAAGGGCTACGCCCTGACCCCGAGAAAATAGCACCGATATTGCAGTACCCCGTGCCTAAAACACCTACACAAGTCCGCCGATTGTTGGGCCTATTTGGATGGTACGACAAGTTTGTGAAAGACGCATCCGACTTAAAAGCGCCTCTCACAGCGTTACTCCATAAAAGCCGAACATGGTCATGGGAAGAGGATCAGCAGGAGGCCTTCCAAAGTATCAAAAATGCCTTAGCCTCAGCCCCGGTATTAGCGAGACCGGATTTCACGAAGCCTTTCTGCATACAGTGCGATGCGAGCAACATCGCGGTTGGGGCCGTTCTCACTCAAGAATTTGACGATGGAGAACACCCAATAGTGTTTGTGAGCCGAATGTTGACCAAGGCAGAGCGAAATTACACTACCACCGAGCGAGAATGCCTAGGGTTGATCTGGGCCATTAAGAAACTGAGACCGTACGTCGAGGGATATCACTTTACGGTAATTACCGACCACAGCGCGCTCAAGTGGCTCAGAAATTTAAAAGAGCCGACGGGGAGGTTAGCCCGATGGGTTGCGGAGATACAGCAGTGGGACTTCGCGATTGAACACCGCCCGGGGAAAGAACACCAAGTACCCGATGCCCTATCGCGAATGTTTGAAGCCGAGGTAGCCGCCCTGGGAGAGACAGTTGACAGTTGGTATCTCCGCCGTAGAGCTGATGTCCTAGAAAATCCCAAGAGGTTCCCAGAGTGGCGGGTGATCGACGGAAGACTTTACCGGTATAAATAGATCCGATAATAGAGCCTATCACGCGAGGGGAAGATGGGTGGAAGCTTGTAGTCCCCGAGGAGGAGAAGGAGAGCGTACTTTCGACTGCCCATGACGCCGCAAACTCTGGACACATGGGGATCGACAAAACGTACGACCGCCTAGCCCGAGAATATTTCTGGCCAGGCATGTATAGGGACGCATACCGATACGTAAACTCCTGTCTCTCGTGTCAGCAGTATAAAGTTAGCCAACAGGGGCCCCAGGGATTAATGGGGAGAAGGATAGTTGAAGAGCCCTGGACAGTGGTAGCAGCCGACATGATGGAGTTTCCCAGGAGTAAAAGCCAAAACAAATATCTGCTAGTCTTCGAAGATCTCTTCTCGCGGTGGATCGAGGTCAAGCCG
>JACCIB010000425.1:0-152276 GCA_018906965.1 Philotrypesis tridentata
ACCCGGGGTCCGTGACTAGCAGGTTGGATGCAGAAGAGTGAAATATTAAATTCACCATTATATAAAAATGAGAGAGAAAATGGTCATTGTATCGCGAAGTCCTGCAGCGTTATTTTACATTTCAAAAATAATAATGACAATATAGATGTGTGTGTTGATAAAATTAAGAAAGACAGCAGAGATGATAAAACGAAGAAAGATGAGGAAATACATAGGGATGATGCTATTATTGAAACTGTAACCAACACGCTACAGAAATAACGCAGCTAACTCTTAAAACGGTTACTGTTAGTGATAATATAAAGTGGGATCACAATGGTGTATTACCATACATGGCAAGCGTGTTAGTAATGGTAATATTATTGACTTGATAAATTACGCTATGAGAGAAAGAAAATCTGCTGTACCACCACCAGGGCATTTGCAATTTGCCAAAGTGCTTCACGATTTGTGTGTTCCAAGAGAATACCTTTGGAAATAAGCGTATATTGAAAAACATGACCCAAATGGTAGCTGATAAAATAGATGGCGTTGCTATCTTTCCAACACAACAAAATGATGAATCAGACAGCAGCAGCGGTAGTACATCAATAGCCAGCCAGGAGGATAATGAGAATCAAGATTTTGCTACACCGCCAGTGGGTGTCAGTGTACGAAAAAAAATTTTCACTACTCCCAAAAGAAAACCAGTCATAGGAACACAAAAATGGAAGACGCTAACCGCTTCGACCAAAACAAGAAGAAGAAGAACTAGTTATTTATAGCGAAAAAAAAGAAGATCAGAATAGTGTTTTAGATGAATTAATTAATTTACTTCCTTTTGAAATGCATGTACCTGGTTACAAATTTTGTGGACCTGGTACGAAATTGGCTGAGCGTATTGAACGAGGTGATGTTGGTATAAACCCTTTAGATGAGGCTTGTCGTCAACACGATTTGACTTATGCAGACAAAAAGGAGATCGCCGTCAAGCTGACAGAATTTTAGCCGAATACGCATTTTCCCGTATGTTAGCGGGTGAAACACCATCGGATGAGAGAACTTTGGCATTGATGACAGCTTGTTGCATGGTGAGCAAAATAACGTTTGAAAAGTTTTTTTCCCGTATCAAGAACGCTTTGAGGAAGAAGAAGAAGAAACAGAAGAATACAGCAAAAAATATTAAAAAATCTAAGAAATAAACCTGTAAACAAGCTTGTGAATTAAAAGAATAAAAATTGTGTATTATGGATAATTCACTAGTAAATCTTTACTACAACCCTTATCTTCCTTCCGCATACGGCGGTATTAGCAAGCTTTCAAATGCCGCTAGAAAAACACATAAGCGTAAGGAAGTAGTTGAATGGCTTGAAAGCCAAGACCCTTACAATCTACATAAACCCGTTAAACATCGATTTCGTAGGCGTAATTATAATGTACGCAATATTGATGATTTATGGGAAGCTGATTTAATGGACATAAAAGCTATAAAAACTTACAATGATGGTTTTTCTTATGTTTTGGTCGTTATCGATGTGTTAAGTAAATACGCTTGGGCTGAACCTCTTAAAGATAAAACTTCAAAAAACGTTGCCAATGGTTTTCAGAATATTTTATCAAAGAGTAATAATCGCCAACCAGTGTATCTACAAACTGATAAAGGTAAAGAATTTGTTGGTTATGCGATGCAAGAGTTTTTAAAGCAGCATGAAATACTTTATAGAGTAGCGCGTAGTCCCGACATTAAAGCAGCTGTCGCAGAAAGATTCATAAGAACTATAAAAGAAAGAATATGGAGATACTTTACACACGAAAACACTCGTCGCTACATTGATATTTTACCAAACATATTGGAATCATATAATAATACGAAACATTCTGCGATAAAAATGACTCCTGCATCTGTGACGCTATTTAATGCTGGCCAAGCTCGTGAAAATTTACAAAAACGATATGCCAATCAAGTCGTCAAACCCTTTAAATACAGAGTAGGAGATTTGGTACGAGTCAGTCGTGCACAGAACGTTTTTTCGAAAGGTTATGAAAGCGGCTGGACATTAGAGATATTCAAGATTGTACGAGTTTCGGATACACGTCAACCACCTGTGTATTTCTTGCAAGATTTATCCGGGGAAGATATTGATGGTTTTTTCTACGCTGAAGAATTAAGCAGGGTTCGAAAAGACTTAAAAACTGCAGTTTTTGAAGTTAACGAGATTTTAAAAACTAGAGGAAAAGGTCGTAACAAAGAATATTATGTCTCGTGGAAAGGCTATCCAGAGAAATTTAACTCTTGGGTGAAGACAGTTGACATTGACAAGATATAAAAAAACAATGAAGGATCAATTCTACATTATTCTCCCTAGTAACAGTAGTATGACTTATTTTTCTCAAAATACTACTACGCATTTTATTACACAATTACCTCAGCAATTTCAACTTCAAGGCCAATGGGTTGTTGCCCTTACAGAGGCTCAAATTCCGCTGACGTTTCAACATGTGTCATCCGATACTAAAGAAGGATTTGTTTTGGTTAAAAATAAACCAAATAAACAATTGGAAGAAATTTATGATATAATTGTTCAAAATGATGAAATTATAACGGGCAAATTAAACACATATGCGTGCACAATCCGTCCTGGAATTTATAAAAATTTAGATATGTTATTGAACGAATTAAATAATTTAATGTGTGTAACAGGACATTTTGAATTTAAAGTTCAAAATGGTGAATACGTGACAATCAAAAGAATATGCAGCGAGAGTACCTGTTCCGAATTTCAACATGAGTTATGCTTATCCAATAAATTGCAAAAAATTTTAGGATTTGAAACATTGAATCTTATATTTGATAAAAATACTACGATTGAATCTAAAAGACCAGCTCACCTCTCAAATGGCCTACCATCTATGCTAATGATTTATACAGATATTTGTGAACCTTACGTCATAGGAGATATTCAATCTCGAATGTTAAGAGCTGTGTCGTTAAGTACAGATAATTATGTATATGGTTTTACAATAATCAAAACATTCTCCCCTCCAATGTACCATTCGTTGTTATTCAACTCATTTCAGACTATTGAAATTGATATAAGAGATCAGTATGGCCAACCAATTCCATTTGATTATGGGACTTTGACCGTAACACTACATTTTAAAAGAATCAGTGATTAAACAAAGAACAAAAAAAAATGAATAGATACGAGGAATATTTTAATGTACAAGTTGGTACAGGATATATTGCTGGAGGAGGAGTCGGACGTGTTTACACAGGTTCTCTGTATCAGAGAGGTCACGGAGGTATCGGTTCGTTTTTGGCTGGTATATTTCGACGAGTACTCCCACTCTTAACACGTGGCGCTAGGGTTGTTGGAAAGGAGGCACTGCGTTCAGGGATGAACATTGTGTCAGACGTGAGTTTGAAAAACACACCTATAAAAGAGTCGTTTCAAAACCGTATTAGAGAATCTGGTGAAATTCTAAAAAGAAAGGCTGAAGAAAAACTGGAAAAGCTGATGGAGGGGTCGGGATATAAAAGAGCTTATCGTCACCAACCGGTTCAGTTACAGTTGCTTGGAGGGCCTGGTAACATTGTAAAACGTGAAACAAAGCTCCGAAAAAGAACAAAGAAAAGTGGAGGTATAAAGAAGAAGAAGAAGAATCGTGTTAAAATCGGAAGGGTTAAATCGAATGGTTTGAGAAGAAAGAAGAAGAAGAAAAGTAAGAGAAAAAAGAAAAGAACTTCTAGAGATATTTTTGATAGTTAAGATGGCATTCCTACATAGTCATTCATGTGAATGTTTGAAATCGGAGCTACTTCTATTTGAAATTCCTCCTACACAAACCACCATAGAAGGTTCACATTGGATGACATATAAACCGATATCATCATTAACAAATGATGCGCCAATAGAGTTTGTATTACCTGGTAATAGTGATGAATATATCGATCTAGCACACACAATGTTAAGTCTCAGAGTTCGATTAAGTTGTAGTATAAATGAAACTGATGTGGATGGTACGGCTCTTGCCGCTCATAAAGCACTAGTGACCAAAACAGGACCTGTGAATAATTTTATGCATTCTTTATTCAATCAAGTAGATGTATTTTTCAATCAAAAATCAGTATCTTCATCAAGTAATGCTTACGCCTACAGAGCATACATTGAAACACTTCTAAACTATGGACCTGCAGCTAAATCATCGCATTTGACGAGTGTTTTGTGGAGTGATGACACTGCTGGGGCTATGGACAGTGTTGATACCACTAACGAAGGTTTTGTTGAACGCCGTAATTTTTTGTCGGCAACAAAAATTGTTGATTTGAAAGGCCATTTACATTCAGATGTATTTAATCAAGAGAGATTGTTATTAAATGGTGTGGAGGTTAGAGTTCGTCTTGTAAAATCAAGAGATCAGTTTTGTTTGATGGACCCTTCCGGTTATTTCTCTGTACAAATAGAGGAGGCAAATTTATTAGTTCGTCGTGTTAAAGTAAATCCTAGTGTATTGTTAGCACATGCACAAGCCCTTTCAAAGACAACAGCTAAATATCCTCTTACAAGAGTGGAAGTTAAAGCTATAACCATGCATAGTGGTATTCACGGTGAAACTTTGGACAATATTATTTTAGGCCAGTTACCAAAACGGATTATAATTGGTTTTGTAAAAAACAATGCTTTTAACGGCGATAGATCGCTGAATCCCTTTAATTTTGAACATTTTAATATAAACTTTTTATGCTTATACATTGATGGTGTTCAAATACCTTCGAAACCACTACAACCAGATTTTAAAACGAACAACTTATACGTTGATGCCTACCATACTTTATTTTCTGGCACAGGTATACATTTTCTCAACGAAGGTAATAAAATCACACGGCAGTCATATCCGAACGGTTATTGCCTGTTTGCTTTTGACCTCACCCCTGATTTGTCTGCAAATGATAACACACATTGGAATTTGGTTAAACACGGCAGCGTTCGTCTAGATGTACGCTTTGATGATCCTTTAACAAGTACGGTTAATTGTATAATTTATGCCGAATATGATAATATTTTAGAAATAGACGCATCGCGTCAAACGATCATTGATTTTAGTGGTTAGTGATTTTGAACAAAGATGTCGTTTTAGGAGTATATATATAAATAGCCTAACCATAACACTCATACATTAGTTGTAGTAAGAGTTATAAAAAATAGATGTTGACTATTACCCAGGCCTCAGGTCTATATTTTTACAATGGATAGTCTTCAGATATTGAAAATTTT
Source organism: Philotrypesis tridentata (assembly GCA_018906965.1). Taxonomy (NCBI): domain Eukaryota; kingdom Metazoa; phylum Arthropoda; class Insecta; order Hymenoptera; family Pteromalidae; genus Philotrypesis; species Philotrypesis tridentata. The sequence goes on from JACCIB010000425.1 coordinate 5,256, forward strand.
GTCACGCATGCGTGCACATACTGTTGGTGTATTTCCGGCTGATCAGATACCTCGAGTATGGTCCAACCCAACAGCAATCGTCGTGAATACCGATGATCATACGAAACCTGGCATGCATTGGGTTGCTATATACGTAAATAAGTCGGGTGAAGCTTTATATTTTGATAGCTTTGGAAATCCGCCATTTATTGCTGAACATATTAACCGCTTAAGAAAGAATTGTAAACATTTTCGTTGGAATGTGACACTTCTACAAGATTCGTCATCTGATGTTTGTGGACAATATTGTATTATGTTTTTACATTATATGTGTAGGGGTTTCGGTTTCAAGAAGTTTATAAATAATTTTTCTGATAATCTAACCAAGAATGACGATATTGTTAGAAAATTCGTACGTTGTAAAAAATTTGCTGACAGCGATTTCATTGGAAATGGTAGATACTCAGTCAGATGTTTGCAGAGCTGTAGTTCTAAAATGTCACTGTTGTAATATAACAATGAGTACATTCTTTACTCATGCAAACACTGCTATTTCTTATTGCTCGGCTCACATGATACAAATTCTATTTAAACCAACGATGAAAAAGAATTGCTCACGACGGATGTTATTGTTAACAAATGCTGTCAGGTATGCGTTTATTTAAAAAATATTGAAATAGACGATTTTAAACATATACTACAAGAAAATTGTATCGGGACACATGTATAACTTTATAAATATAGCATATAAAATTATGTTAAATTAACACGCATATGTAATCCTTTATTAATATGGTAAAATAAACTATTGAAAAATTGATTGTATTTATTATTTATTAAAAAAAGAATCCTTAGGTCAGACTATATACCACATTCTGGTGCGCCATCCCCCACCCACACCTCACTCTTCCTCTACCCTAAAATCTCCTACTCTCAGGACAGAAAGTGGTCTGCATCCAATCTTAAATGACATAAACGTTTACGTTGCTATATTCATTTTTTTTTAGTTGATCAACGACAAAAGCCTTATAAAACTGGAAAGTTCTGACTTCGTTAGATTTCATACGTTTGAACTCTACTATATTAGACGCTTTTGTATAACATTTCAATACATATGTAGTGAAATGTTACACTCTTCATCAGCTGTCGTAGCAAAAAAGTGCAAGCGCACCATCATCCACATGCAACGTCCCTTGATTACAGCGTTCGCGACTTTCGATGTGCAGAAAAAAGCAGATAGGAGAAGGAGGCAGAGAGAGAGATAGAGAGAAGGAGAGAGAGAGAGGCCGCGTCAACCACGCGCGATGAGCGCATCAGCTGTGCGCGGTAGGCGCGAGAGAGAGGTACGCTGTCGTGACATACAACGAGCGACGCAGCTATGAAAAACGGTGAGAGAGGTACAAGGTCGAGACATACAGAGAGCGATGCAGCTATTAAAACGGTGAGAGAGAGAGAGAGAGAGAGCGAAAGAGAAGGAGAGGGTGAAGGAGAGAGCGAAAGAGAAGGAGAGGGAGAGAGGAAGAAAAATAAGGAAAGAGAGAGAGAGAGAGAGAGAGAGAAAGGGTGGGGGTATATAGTGTGTGTGTGTGTGTGTGTGTGGTGGGGGGGGGGGGTAATATGTCTATGAATGGTGTCACTTTCTGTCGAATACACCCCCTCCTCACGGTTTCCCCCTCTTTTGGGGATCCGAGGGGAGGAGGTGGGAGGTTGACAGAAAGTGGCACCATATACTACTATATGGATTAAAAGCAGAGATATTGGATAATTGGTACAAGTTGGTTGCACAATTCTGTTCCGGAGTCTCTCGCGCGCACTTTTTGCCTTATAGATTTGGTTCTATTTCATATTTTTCAACTTATGAGCACTCGTTTTAAAGCTTAAGAGTTTTTCTACAGATATAGGTTATAATATATACTCAGAACATTGAAATAAAAAATGTATAACGTCAGAACCTCAAAAGAAGCGGTAAAAATATAATTTTTTTTGTTTATAAGGGAATTTGACCGGTAATTTTTTACAAATACATATTGAAACTTATAGAGTCTTATTCCTTATTTAAAAGCGAAGATTTTGATGTCAGGTGATGCTCAGATACCATTATTGGTTTGAGTACAACAGCGATACAAAGCGCGGGCGCGCGCGACGGCATCAAGAGAATAGCGCATCGAAGTGTATATAGTGCATGCTTTGTTTTACCATAGTATAAAATAATCATATAAATAAATGTTGTTATAATAATATAATAACAATGATAATAGTGATACTCATAATTTACTTTTGGTTTGTGTTATATTAATTCTATTAATGTTTGAAGTTAGGCATACACATGCTTTCGTCTTACATACTTTACACGTACAATTGTAAATTAATTCACTAGGTGGTGGTAAAATTGTCTCTATTTTAACAGATAACCGAAGGTCATCTTGTTCCTTCCAACCCTATTCTGTTGGTTGCGAGAAATAAGTAATTAAGATATGAGTCCTTCTATAAAAAAATTCGGACTTTTATAATTATTGCTCAATATTACAAACAACTGACCGAATGCTAAAATACAATCCAAAATTAAATTGTTGTCCATAGAATAATTACATTAATAGTTATTATTACATTATTCTTATTCTTATTATTATTACTAATATAATTATCATCATTGTTATTATATTATTATAACAACATTCATTTATATGATTATTTTATATTATGTTAACACAAAGCACGCGCTATATGCACTTCGATGCGCTACTCTCTTCATGCGGTCGCTAGTGCCGCGCTTTGAGTCGCTGTTATACTCAAGCCAATAATGGTATCTGAACATCATCTAACATCAAAATCTTCGTTTTTAAATAAGGAATAAGACTATTAGTTTCAATATGCATTTGTAAAAAATTACCGGTCGAATGCCCTGATAAACAAAAAAAAATTATGTTTTTTCCGCTTTCTTTGATGTTCTCTTAAGTTTCAAAACGAGTGCTCAAGTTGAAAAATATGAAATAGAACCAAATCTATAAGGCAAACAATGCGCGTGGGAGACCACGGAACAGAATTTTGCAACTAACGTGTATCCAATATCCCTGCTTATCAATATTTTTCAATTCCTTAAAATGCAACAGATGTCTACATAAAATGTTGCATAAATATTATGTGAAGCTATAATATGACTTTTGTCCTAAGTCTTCTTTTTATAGCAACTTAAACAATTAAATTATTAATAACAAATTTCCTGACCATTTTTCGACAAAACACCTTCGATATTCGTGTTCAGGAGGCAAAAATACATAGAAATCACTAAGAATATTCCGTTCACCCAAAAGTCCGACGAAAACCCCTCCTGCTCCTAGACTATTTTTTACACTACAATTTTAGAAAAAATACTTATGCGGTGAAATTTAAAATGGACAATTTGTAAATTTTGGAGCACATTTTAAATGAAAAAATGTAGTACTAATACTAAAAATTACTAATTACTAGAAATTTTTAATAAATTCTGATATTGCAATATTTGATTTTTATACTACAATTTTAGAAGAAATATTTATACAGTAAAAATTAATATGGAAAATTTGCAACTGTTAGGTTGCAGGTATACTTCGGAATTCAGGGTATCGGCAAGGAAAAACGGCTCGACGATCCGATCAGCACATTTATCTTTTGTGGAAATTGTGTTTTCGATTCCACTATAAGGTGATGATTTTCTGTGCTCCAATAGCACAGATTTTGCTTATTTGGCACTTTCGAAAAGTAAAAGCTGCACCCATTCGTCGTGCAGATGAAATTAATCAAATTTAGATTTTGATTGATCAAGTCCATCATACTTTGACAGAATAGCATCCTGCGTTCAGGATCTCCTGCGAGAAGTTGCTGATGTTACTGGTACTTGCATGAATAGTACGAGTTTTTATTCAATATTCATTGAACACTTGATTTACTCACTTCCGAATCCATCGCTATGCGCCGAACTGAACTTGTCTTTTTATTATCAACGTACGCACAAATATTTACTTGCTGTTCTTCCAACAATTGCTTGGCTGGTTGAATGCAGTTTTTGTGTCCTAAATTCGCACAGCCAGTTTCGTTTAATTTCCTCACCATATTCCGTATTGTAGTCGCTGAAGGAATTGGCCTATCAGGAAATTCGTCTCAAATTTGCTCTGCACTTTGATCGGAAAAAAATTTTCTTGTAAAAGAGATGCATTCTTGCTACTCATACACTACGTTAGGCATTTTCCGGGACGGAAAAAAACGTTCAAAGTGTACGAAGTGATCGGTTCGAGTAGAAATCTACGAATGAACAGTTCTTAGAAGTTGTCGTCGCTTTCGCTGTCGAAAATATAATAAAATAAAATTTTTAAATGCGGAAATAGTAAAACAGAAAGGTCGGGACATTTTTGGAAAAAATGTTATGATTAAAGCTTTACCTTAGCGAAGTGTATTAAAATTTTACTATCAATAAATTTTTCAAATCAAACAATAGATGTACAATTACAATATAAATAATTGTAAAATTTTATAATTATAGAGGTTGAGGAAGAAATGCGGGACGAAAAATTACCGATGGATATCAGAAAGAACTAAACTTTATTAGTGTTGGTAAAATTTTATGCGTATGGCACCTAATACTTACAAAAACTTGAATCACAACAATCGTAGAATTTTCACTTTTATCAGTGCATAATCCTGCAAGTGAGAATTATCAAATTAGTCACGTTATCTCAAGAAGTTACCATTCGTTTTTTGCATTCAAGTTTTGTTGAATTCAGCCCTTTCTGTAAAATTAAGGGGTTATGACAGTGTTAAACGTCTAAAAAAAAATTTTTTTGGAAAGCTGTCAAAGTTTTATTATTTTGGTAATCATAATAGAACTGCTTGTATTTTAAAGTGTTTATTGAGACCTTCAATTCAGGCTATAGAACTCTTAAAAATATTAATTTTTCATCTCACAAATCTATTATTAGTAAGACATGTTTTTTACTGCAGTTTTTTGCGGTGTGTACGTTTATAAACGTTTGGGTAAACCATATCAAAAGTTTAATATCTCATTTTACTGCTTAGAACCTACAGTAAAAAAGTGCTCCACTCATTTTTTACTGCAGGTTCATTTTTTTAACCAAAAAATTTTTTTGGTGTCAAAAAAGGAGTAAAATGAGATATTAAACTTTTGATTTGGTTTACCAAAACGTTAATAAACGTGAACACCGCAAAAAACTGCAGTAAAAAACATGTCTTACTAATAATACGATACGATTTACGAGATGAAAAATTAATATTTTCAAGAGTTCTATCTTAAATTGAAGGTCTCAATAAACACTTTAAAAGACAATCAATTTTATTATGATTGCCTAAATAATAAAATTTTGACAGTTTTACAAAAAAATTTTTTTTTACGTTTAACACTGTCATAACCCCTTAAGGGGACCCAACACGTTTAAAATCTGAAAAATAAAAATATTCTAAATTGATATTAAATTAAATAATATGTTGGAGAAACTTTTCATACTTATAGTATGATCTCTTACCTTCAATTTAAGCCCTTAAAATCCAATTTCGTACCTACCTATCCGGAGTGGTACTCCGCAGACTGTTTTTCACTGTGCGTAGGATTCCAGGTGACCATATGCTTCGATTGAGCTCAAATTTTGTGAGTATGTTCTATATAAGTGTAGTTTTCGCATGAACAGAGGGATTTTGATTTGAATGCTTAGAAAAATTTTAATAAAAGAAAAAGTAAATTTTTTCAATTTTTAAATTTTTTATGCCACAGTTTTTTTTATTAAATAAGTTTGAAGCTTTCAAATCAAAATCCCTCTGTTCATGCGAAAACTACACTTATATAGAACATACTCACAAAATTTGAGCTCAATCGAAGCATATGGTCACCTGGAATCCTACGCACAGTGAGCTGAAATCATGAAAAACCAAAGTTAGAGAAAATCGACTTCGAAGTTCATCAATGCATATTCGAAAATATGTTAATTTTTTACTTTCCAAATCTCTTGGAACTATTTTTCTGTTGATCCTTGGTAGTAAACTATCATTTTCAGGAGTCATATGGTATACTCCCTTGTATCAATAGGCTGAGTACGCCTTTAAGTACCTGTAAACAAAAAATGGTAAATTTGTGTATTTTTACATTATATGCTAATATTATTAATTTATTGTATTTAATACTAAAAAATGCATATTTATTCTTACCTAATAATTTTGCTGAAGTCTCCAACTTGATTTAATGGAAGAAAAACGATTATGATTTCTTCAATGTACAATCCACTGAAAAAATACAATAAATTAATATTTCAAAAACTCCATAAAAATCAGCTAAAACAATATAGAGAAGAATACTTATCTTTTTTCGTAGTCCTTGCAAAGCCTTTGTTTTTGCCTCCCTAATGTCCACCAGCAGCATACGAGTCATCTCCTTCCATCTGTCGAGCTCTTAGCCTAAGAGCTCGTGCTTCTCTGGTGTTGGCCTGGACTTGTCGTTCAGCATGGTGAAGTCTTAAATTGTCTGTTGCGTTGGCCCACTCTGCCACAGCGTCTCCAGGCTTTACATCAAAGCGGTCCAAGACTCTCAGGACACAAGACCGACCATCATTAAACAAACACACAGCCAGAAAAACACCAATTTTCAAGACTATCAAGCCACTGAAAGATGTCTTGGGGACTAGTCTCCATACAGAATTATTGAAACTCTCATTAGAGTTTTGTGTAAAACCTCCAAGACATCTTTCAAGTAATTCTGACTTTGACAGGTCTTCATAAATTGGTTTTATGGCATCCATAATATAAGCTGAAAGGCTGGTCTTGTGCCTGAACTCCCTGTGTTCTTTTGTGGCTTTTGTTTTTTGCCAATTGCACCAGCTGCTGGATCCTTCCGGGCACAGATGATGCATTGGCCTCTTCTCCGTCGACTGCATATGGTACCATGTTGCCCAGATTGCATTGTACATGTCATCAATGGAATCTGGGTGATTTCGAATGGCTTTACCATAATAACTTGACAGCTTGTCGATCACCTTAGCAGTCAGCCTTCCTCTTCCGCCAATTGGTTTATTGTCCGGAAGCTTGATCTTCTGGCTGGTATACTGCTTGACAAGGTTTCGGAGACGAGTTCCCATCCTCTTCTGTACGTGTTGGACGCACTCTTTCTTCTCCACCACAAGTTCATCACCATAGGTTTTCGATTCACTCACAGCCTTGAACACTTTTGAGTCTCCATCTCCAATATAGCGATGATATTTGACACTGTATTCTTCTTCTGAGCGTTCAAATATCTCACGGATGCCATCAACTTCCATTTTATCTGCACTACCTTCATGGTTAGCAGTGCAGTGTGGCTTGTGTTCCTCGTACCATTCTTCATACTCAGCAGTATGCAGATACTTCTCCCACGATGAACAAGGTTGGCAGAAGCTGTTTGTAACAGCAACGTGCAACACCTTGCCTGTGTGATGTCCAACGATGCTAGCAAATCCTTGTAGTGATGAAAATCCTTTCTTCCTCCACAAACCATCACCAGAAATGTTCAGTCCAAGAGCACCATCTTCTGTAGCGGCTCTTTCTTCTTGGACTGCAGCTCGCATAGACTCCTTGGCAACACTCTCACATACTTCACTTAACTGTTGATTTATTGAATCGTAAGCAGACTGAGCTATTGGCTTAGAGCAGTCCATTATGCCACAAAATGTTGAAAGCCCAGCATGTCCAACACCCAAAGCACGACATGCAAGTACAGCCCTTCGATTCACTTCCCATGCACGATTACTATCACCCACTTTTTTGCTAGAATTGATGCTCAAAACTTCTCTGCATCGAACACATGAGACTTTAATTTTGAATCCTAATCCAAACACTACTGATTCAGAAAAGTTCACTTCACTGTGACATTTTTTGCAACACACCACACTTTGGAGTTCAGGAAATAGAATATTGATATCAATAATTCTATTCTTGACTCCGGAGAGGTCTTCTGCTGCTGGAGTTTCAAGTTTTTTTGAAGATGTCGAAGGTCTTGGTTGTGCAGTTGAGTCTTCTGTATCATTACGTCTAGTTCCTGCAAATTTTCTTGGTCGCCTTCTATTTCTTCCGCAGGAGTATTTCCTATCCAAGTGAGTGGGCAATCTGCCCTTCTGGTCACTCATTGTTATAACTAACTAATCTAAACTAAAAGCTAAACTAACTAAAATTCCTAACAAATACTTTGCACTTTGAAAACTTAAAATATAAATAACTTTATAAGAAAACAAAAATAAACACTACTAAAAAAAAATTATTTTAACTTTATTTAATTATGTTTGCACAGTGCAAAACATAAATTCAAGAACTTTAATCATAGAACTTTAAAATATTTAAAAGCTGGTAAAGCAGATTTGAGTGCTGTGTTTCGCGCGAACAGTATCACCAGCACTGATTCTAACCTCTTTACCCAAACAGGACGTCAGGAAGAAACGATATATACATGGTCGGTAAATGGGGAGTTCAAATATTTTCGTCACAGCGGTCGTCACGTTTTGGTTACAGAATCGTCGCCTAGGCTGTTGCGAAGAGCGCGCATATTTGAATTTCACCTAATGAATATAGTTTCATGAAACTCAGAATAAAAAAGAAAATAATCATTTATTGTAAATAATTTACAAAATACGTATGTATGTTTATAAGAGCGTATGTGTGTATACAAGTGATATATATATATATATATATATACCCACACACACACATTCGCTCATAAATACATACATACACGAGGAAAAAGTTCAACATATTTGTAATACCATATATGTGTGTGTGTGTGTGTGTGTGTGTGTATATATATATATGTAATAACATTGTTTTTTACAATTACAATGAAAATATCTAGTTCTGACTGGATTTATTTAAAAAAATCAAAATTTTTAAGTATCTTAAATAAATGATTTTAATTACGCAATTTAGCGAAAAAACAGGCAAAATATTTATTCAGTATTTTGCTTATAATTTTGAGGGAAAATTTTTTTACGAAAAACGGCTTTCGGGAGCATATTCTATGATAAATTTCCTATGAAAACCTATCATAAAAAAAATATCGATTTTTTTCAAGTTTTAAACGTGTTGGGTCCCCTTAAGTGTCTATTAAAAAAATATTAATTTTATAAATATTAAATTTTTGAAATGCAGCGTTTAGTAATACGAAACATATGGGTTGCACACGCTCAGCCGCCGGGATCACTCTTTAACCCCATACATTTTTTCACCATAGTTTTTGATGCTAAAATTTTTTCCACTCACACTCTCAGTATCGACAGTTTCACTTGGGACACACGGTATACATATACCATAGAAGTACAAAATTTAATCCCATATTTTGAAAGATCATTAAATTTCCTTCAAATTATGTCTATTTATTGCTACTTTATTATTACTATTGGCTTCTAACAGCCAGGTCTCACAATTGATTGATATTTTGATCTGTATAAGACGTAAAATTAACTAAATATTATAAATAGCAATATATTCTTTTGTAAAAAGACCTGCTCTTTCCGAATCTGAGGTCAGATTAAATAATTTGGCACCAAAAATTAAATATGGCCACGTAAATATACCTAAAATTCAAGCATCGGCTGTGCGCATTTTAATTTAATTTTGCCTGCAAAATTGAATGTTTGCTTTTTCAAAAAAGCTTTGTAACGGTGTAAATTATAAAATTGAAAATTGTTGTTCATTCCAATGTTTTAACTGGTCATGTTAGTTTTTTGTAACTCAGAATCAATTCCATATATTTTAAATTCACAATAATTTGGAATAGTAAACAGCTAAAGGAACGCATTTTCTTTGAGGAAGCATACTGCTACTCAGTTTTTTTTTGCAAATGCTCTCAAATCTTCAAAAGATTAAACTCCTTTAACATGCAATACTAACAGTCATAAGTAGCATTTTTCTCGATAATTCGGATTTGCAAAAGATATTCTGTTTAAAATAGGTTTACTTTGTTTTTCTTTGAGTCCATTCTTTTCGTTATTCATGAAAAGCGTAATAATTTGGAATTTCTTAGTACAAATATTTACTAACAGTTGGATTATTGTTCTTGAGTTCAAACCATGCTCTTAGTGTTGTATTTAAATTTTTATTCAATAATTCATTTTGACAAAATAAGTAAATTATTGATCTTCCAAATGAACTGCTAATCTGTATATTGCATGGGATAACATATACGTAGACAATTTTAATAATCTAATTTAATAATTTACTTGCTTCTGAAGGACTTACATATCTTGTGTTTATAAATTGTTTTATTTCATCATAATTATATTTAACATTATCGTCTCCTAAATGTATTTAGATAAGTGTGTGTACACTATCTAATATGATTTTATCCCTCGGTAGTTTTGTTAATATTCTTTTGTTGACTTATATCGATCTCTCCGAGGCAGTGGTTATGAAAGGGTTTAAGGAAACAAAATCCCTTTCATAAAAAACGATGTTTCGACGGTCATTGTCGCCCTCATCAGGAAACTGTCAAATTTTATTAGATAACAATAAACATACTAATTTCAGAAGAACAGAATAATACATACAAAAGCGATATTTTTGAAACTTACATATTGGAGCAGATATGATTTATGTACATCTCGATAATCCTTTCCCCCGGCTAGTTAACAGCGGGGGAAGAGAGAGGCCGAGTGACACAGCTATTATTTATGCGGCTTTGTCAGCTACTGTCTCGGAAGTGAGGAAGTAGTCGGCCGCCGTCGCTTATAGATTGCGAAAAGTCTTTCGCGCGGTTTGTTTACGTATGACGTCACATATCACCTCATCTTTTCGATGTACACAGAATCGATTTTAATTCTTAAGGTGGTATATTAAATGGGTATACACGTTATTGCGTTTCTGGGTATCCTCTTTCTTATTGATACCATTATCTTGCAAATGTATATGCATCATTTCCGAGATTAATCTTTTATTTAAATTATTTTCTTTATCCTTTATACTGAATTTTTCAAAATTAAATTTATGATTGTACTTTTCAATATGCTCGGAGATGACACCGTCCTGAGACTTCCTATGTTGCTCAATACGTGTACACACATTTCTTTTTGTTTGGTCTACATATGTAGCCGTACAATCATTACATCCAAGTTTATAAATGACATTTTTTCTAGGTGTTTTTCTTTTTTATCCTTTCCTTTCACAATAATATTGCCCATATTACTGTGTATTTTTGGAATGGTTGTAATGTTATTTTTCTTAAACGAATGATGCACTCGCTCATAAAAACCATTGATGTACGGTATACTAATGTTATTGTTGTATACATTATTCTTCGTACGTTGATCCGGTTGACGTATTTATCTATGAAATCAGAGGGGTAAACATTATCAAATAATAGTCCTTTTATAATGCCAATGTTTTTCTGGTGAAAACATTTATCTGATAACTTTACCGCTCTGTCAACTAGATTATACACAGAATTTCATTAAGACCCATAAAGATATTATGTTCACCTTTGCTGATAAAGGCAATGTAACGGTCGCGATGTATAAACACGATTATATCAAGAAGATGGAAAATCTTTTAGCTGACACTAGCACATACAGTATAATTAAGAAAAATCCATTATCAAAATTGCAATTGAATGTTAAGAAACTAACAAATATGTGGAATGAAAATGTTTTTTTTGGTAAAAATAATAGAAACAGTTTTTTACACAAACTGACACATGTTTACCAAAAGCGTATGGTTTACCAAAAATCCACAAGAGATACCATCCTCTAAGGCCTATTATTTCAACAATAGGCTCGCCTACATATTTTTTACCAAAGTATTTATTTAAAATCTTACAAAGTAGTATTAATAAACCTCGTTCATACATAAAAAATTGTTACGATTTTATAGAAAGAATAAAAAATGTAAAAATTCTGAATGACGACTGTATTGTTAGTTTAGATGTAAAATCGTTATATACAAATATTAATAAAGCATTAGTCATGCAGAGTATCGAAAAAAGATACATATAAATAGCGAGAAAGTTTGAAATTCCACTTCACGAGATTTTGGACGCTTGTAGTCTGCTTCTGGATAATACTAACTTCCAATTTAATGGTAAATTTTACAAACAACTTTTTGGTACACCCATGGGCTCTCCGATTTTGGGATTATTCGCTGACATTGTCATGGATGATTTTGAAACGGAGTGTATTTCAAAATTAGCTTATCAACCTGTGTTCTTTTTCCGTTATTTCGACGATATCATTGCTTGCATTCCGAAAAGAAAGGTAGATGAAACGTTGAAAATATTTAATTCGTATAATAGTAGACTCCAATTTACGCATGAAATGGAGGTAAGCAAATCCATAAGTTTTCTGACGTATTATTGATTAATGAAGCAGGTGGAATAAAAACTAATTGATACACGAAACCAACTTTCTCTGTTAGATTTTTGCACTTTAAATCTCAACATCCGATTAGTCCAAAAATTGCCATGGTGTATAATCTAGTTGACAAAGCGGTAAAGTTATCAGATAAATGTTTTCACCAGAAAAACATTGGCATTATAAAAGGTCTATTATTTGATAATGATTACCCCTCTGATTTCAGTAATTTATCCCAATAATCCCAATAATTTAAATAAGAGATTAATCTCGGAAATGATGCATATACATTTGCAAGATAATGGTATCAATAAGAAAGAAGATACCCAGAAACTCAATAACGTGTACACACATTTAATATACCAGCTTAAGAATTAAAATCGACTTTGTGTACATCGAAAAGATGAGGTGATGTGTGACGTCATACGTAAACAAACCGCGCGAAAGACTTTTCGCAATATATAAGCGACGGCTGCCGACTACTACCTCACTTCCAAGACAGTAGCTGACAAAGCCGCATAAACAATAGCTGTGTCACTCGGCCTCTCTCTTGCCCCGCTGTTAACTAGCCGGGGAAAAGGACTATCGAGATGTACACAAATCATATCCGCTCCAATATGTAAGTTTCAAAAATATCGCTTTTGTATGTATTATTCTGTTCTTCTGAAATTAGTATGTTTATTGTTATCTAATAAAATTTGACAGTTTCCTGATGAGGGCGACAATGATCGCCGAAACGTCGTTTTTTAAGAAAGGGATTTTGTTTTCTTAAACCCTTTCATAACCACTGCCTCGGAGAGATCGATATAAGTCAACAAAAGATTATCGTCTCCTTTTTGGCTGTTACTCATTTCAATAAAATCAGAATCAGGACCTTTAAAGCAATATTTAAATAAATATTTTACGCACTGAACTGTGGAGCGAATTTCTACGTTTATATGACAATAATACTTTCGTAATGAACATGGATTTTATGGACTACAAATCTATTACCTGCTTTTTGTTTTATTCATTGTACTGATTTTTTTCTCTATAGACAGCGGATAATTTTATTATAATATGAATAAAATGTCCTACTTAGTATTTTCAAATATTTTTATATTGTTTGGGTAAGAAAAGCTGGATTTTTTTAATACAAATAAAAATGAAAATATCAAAAAGATCATAATTATTATCTTTTTTATTCGCTTTACATACGGGTTCTCAAATTGAAATAAAAAATTGATCTACATTTTGTAAAAATGTTTTTTCTGTGTGTATATAAATGGATTCTGTGTGTACATGTGCGTCTAAAAAATGTATTGACTATCTGCGTATAGGTAGATTTTCAATGAGTTCATGGTTTTTTCTATATAATGGATATTAAGACATTTATAAAAACATTTTATACATGCATGTGTAGTTTTAAGTCCGTTTTATGAGTCTGTATGTTTTTTTAGTATGTATGTGCGAATGTGGACAAATATTTCTACTGTAATATTTTGTAAATAATTCTATGGTTTTTTTATTCTTGAATTTCAGTGTATAAATTATAATTATTCAATTTTAAAAAATTTTAAATTATATTTCCATACAATTCAACATATATGTTGTAACGCGTTTTCTGCTGTCGGTGAAGTCGCGTTACTTTGTCGGCCTCGTCCTCGTCGGAATCTGTCGTGGATTCCCGGTAGGCGCCAGACGCAACCCGCGTGCGTCAGAGTCTCGCGACCCTTTGTATGCAGGACTCGTGGAGGACAAGGCGGAATAGATTATTAGGTGTTCTCGGCTAGCTCAGCCCTTGTACAGGTGGGAGAGAGGGCGGTTTGGATAATGGGTTCGCGAACTGAAAGTCAAGGAACTGCCGAAGACTATTGTTTATTTCGCCGTTCTTACATACAATATCACAACTTAGATTCCGCCAAAGAGATAGCTGAACACTTGGTTAGATAGCCGCATACTCGCTCTTAGATAGCTCGATCCGCTCGCACTAACTTTAACAACGAAACACAGATAGCAAAGGCAGCTTGACTCTCGTGCGTCTCGAGGTTCACACAAACTCACTCTCGCGCTCTAAGTCCGCTTGACTTTCCCTTTCACTCTAGCCCCTTTGGCCCCCGTTCGCGCTTCACAATTATAGACGCGTGCGACCAACCTGTTCGTCACGCGTCCATCTAAACTACGTTGGGATTCAGCGACGCCCGCGGTTCTACGACTTACGGCGACCTTCGCTCCCTGAATAATATTAACGTCGGACGAGTCCGCTTAACTCGCCGACCATTCTACTATCTAGCACTCGCGCATTCACTAATTACTCTTTCGCGCCACGAAGACAGCTGATGTTCGCGATGAATAATAAAATACTTAAATCTCCTTAAGTAAGAGAAGACAGCCGAGATAGCCAGGTAGCCGCGCTCGCGGATGTTGACGCGTTTTGCGAGACAAAGAAACCGATCTACGCGTGGAACTGCGCTCAGCCCGCATGGGAAACAAAGATAAAAAAACGGAAGCTAACCACTGACCTTTTCCTCAAAATCCTTGGGATGAACCTCACAATCCTCCTAGACAGCAGATAACCACGATTTATCACACACAAATAAGGCACTAGAATTCCCTCGGGAGTTGGCGCTGGAAGGTCCAAGCTGGAGCGTCCGGGGCAGGAGAGTGCCGGTTCGCTCTCGCTTAACTCGGCTCGGCTCGGACTCTCGCGCTCCCTCGCCGCCGTTCGCCGCGCTCGCCTATTGGCCGATTCGCTTGGGCCGACGGCCCGCGCTTTCGCGCCGCTGTAGGCTCACGTGCCTCACGCTTCGTCGATCGCTACGCATGCGCGCTCGACACCGTAACTATTTTAACTGTTGGAGCAGACAGCCGCGAAATTCAAACACTCGATCAAAGACAGCTATCTAGACATCACGCAGACAATTAATCATTATCAAGATAACAAATAAATTGCGAAGTACGATGAAACTCTCAGAGCTCCGGTCTGTCTTGGCCGTTGATTCTTGAAGCTCCTGTTTCATCGGGCGTGTTACACTGCCTTTTACTTTAAACATTCGGTGCCGGTGAGCAACCATTGCACTGGTCCTGCTGCATCAGACGCTAACGTAGGAAGACCCAGCCGCACTCGTTCTCTGCGTCCGACGACTTACGATAACGAGGGGAATTGAATGCCCTGAAGTGAAGCTGGATAGTTGTGGTCACGCCGACCTTAACTTTCTTCCTCACCAACTCCTCCTCTCTCGCGAATTGGATGAGTAGAAGTCCGTCGTAATATTTGTCTTTCGCCGTCATCCCTCCGCTTCTCGCGCCTTTATTAAACAAAAATAATAAGCAAGCGCCATTACCCATTCATACCAATCCCATTCACTCGACCTCGAGACGCTCTACCCCGGCCGCTCCTGGCGCTTGTACCGTGGTGAAATTTCACCACGTTACAATGTATTTATAAATATATATGTATAAATAAAGTTTACTGAAGAGTCCAATTAATAGACCTGGAACGAAGTGCTATTATACATTATTTATTATTCGAATATATGTTTAATTTTTTAAATCACTTTTCAAAATTGAACTACTTATTTTAAAATTTTCCGATTAATATTTGTGTAATGTCTCATTTAAGGGGTTATGCCTGAGTTAAAATTCAAAAAAATCAAAAATTTTTTTATTTGATTTTTTTAAGGCAAATTTAATGTAGAATACGCTGCCGAAGTCCTTTTTGTCCGAAAAAATTCCGTTACAAAGTTATAGGCAAAATACTAAAAAAATTCAATTTTTCAAAATTGCGTATTATTGATATTTTGTCTTATAGCACTTTTGATTATTTAAAACAATTGCTTTTTCATAGAAAATGTAAAATTAAATGTGTTTACAAACTCCTTTTGAAAACGCAATTTTATTTAAAAAAAAATATATTATTTACTGAATCATTACATACTGTAAATAACTAATTTTTATAAAATCGTAGATTTTATTTTTATTTTGAAGATTCAAAATAAAATAAATTTAGGATTTAAATTTAGTCTTGTAATTTTTTAATCAAACTTATAAAGGGGTAAAAAAATATTCGTGCAAATTTAAATTACCGCCTGAAAAAAGACACTTTACAGCATATGGAAAAGGAAATCACTGTTTTACCGACTTAGTCGAGTTTGCATTCAGACTGTCAGATATCAGCTGTTTCGTCTGCTGTTTGTAGTTTAGTGTAAGCTGGATGTTGTGCTGTTGTGATAGCTTCTGAGTCTACTAGTCTTCAAATTTAGATAAGTGTTTGGACTATAAACAACATATGATTTGTAAAGAATTTGTTCTTTGTGAGTATATTCTTGATTTTTAGGTGTACGGGCTATAATTATCATGTGTACAAGATGCCTGTGTGATAAATAGTCTCCAACCAGCTCTAAGTCTACTCTGATTGTTAATAATCCTGGAAAGTCATGGGTAAGCAATACCAACAATTATATTCATGTGAAACATACTGACTGTGAATGCGTATCAAAAATTTATATTTCAATTTCAGCTCTCGATACTGGTATATCTACATATACAGCACTCGGGTCTTTATATATGCCTTAATATGTAGGTATCTTATGCCAAAATATAAGAAAAATATGCTAAGCAGTTCAAGTAAGTACTACCCGATAAGTATACATAAGCATCTTGATAAACTTTAAATGCATTTTTCTCAGTTTTGCCATTTTTATGATTTTAGGTCCTTTGCCGCAGGATATCTCATCATCCAGATGATCAATTGACACCAGACAGGATGGAAAATCTTCTTAATATATTTCTTCGCTGCTTGAACGGAGCAGAATTGACTAATACAAGGTAAAAGTCAATGTTGCGTATGTGAATATATGTAATATTCACTATAATTACTGATGTAATCATCTTATGAGTTACTAAATATTTAAAATTTATTTTTTATAGAAAAGTCTTCCACTCAAGCAGCGAAGAAACATATTGAGAAGATTTTACATCCTGTTTGGTGACAATTCATCATCTGGATGCTGAGATATCCTGCGGCAAAGGGAAAAAAGTGCTGAAAATTAATGATTCATACATGTAATTGTTTACAATGTAAGTATAGATATATAATTTTTTTAAAATAGTTAAAAATATGTTTAATACCTACATTTGAAGTAGGAGAAAGATTTTTTTTATACTATTAATAAATAATTTTTTTCAGCCTATTACTTATTAATGTCTTTTTTACAGGTTCAACTCAGGCATAACCCCTTAAGAGAGCAACAGGTTTTTAATACTTACTATTAGTGTTGACGGCGCGACCACAACTATCCAGCTTCACTTCAGGGCATTCAATTCCCCTCGTTATCGTAAGTCGTCGGACGCAGAGAACGAGTGCGGCTGGGTCTTCCTACGTTAGCGTCTGATGCAGCAGGACCAGTGCAATGGTTGCTCACCGGCACCGAATGTTTGAAGTAAAAGGCAGTGTAATACGCCCGATGAAACAGGAGCTTCAAGAATCAACGGCCAAGACAGACGGGAGCTCTGAGAGTTTCATCGTACTTCGCGATTTATTTGTTATCTTGATAATGATTAAATGTCTGCATGATGTCTGGATAACTGTCTTTGATCGAGTATTTGAATTTTGCGGCTGTCTGCTCTAACAGTTAAAATAGTTACGGTGTCGAGCGCGCATGCGTAGCGATCGACGAAGCGTGAGGCACGCGAGCCTACAGCGGCGCGAAAGCGCGGGCCGTCGGCCCAAGCGAATCGGCCAATAGGCGAGCGCGGCGAACGGCGGCGAGGGAGCGCGAGAGTCCGAGCCGAGCCGAGCTAAGCGAGAGCGAACCGGCACTCTCCTGCCCCGGACGCTCCAGCTTGGACCTTCCAGCGCCAACTCTCGAGGGAATTCTAGTACCTTATTTGTGTGTGATAAATCGTGGTTATCTGCTGTCTAGGAGGATTGTGAGGTTCATCCCAAGGATTTTGAGGAAAAGGTCAGTGGTTAGCTTCCGTTTTTTTATCTTTGTTTCCCATGCGGGCTGAGCGCAGTTCCACGCGTAGATCGGTTTCTTTGTCTCGCAAAACGCGTCAACATCCGCGAGCGCGGCTACCTGGCTATCTCGGCTGTCTTCTCTTACTTAAGGAGATTTAAGTATTTTATTATTGATCGCGAACATCAGCTGTCTTCGTGGCGCGAAAGAGTAATTAGTGAATGCGCGAGTGCTAGATAGTAGAGTGGTCGGCGAGTTAAGCGGACTCGTCCGACGTTAATATTATTCAGGGAGCGAAGGTCGCCGTAAGTCGTAGAACCGCGGGCGTCGCTGAATCCCAACGTAGTTTAGATGGACGCGTGACGAACAGGTTGGTCGCACGCGTCTATAATTGTGAAGCGCGAACGGGAGCCAAAGGGGCTAGAGTGAAAGGGAAAGTCAAGCGGACTTAGAGCGCCAGAGTGAGTTTGTGTGAACCTCGAGACGCACGAGAGTCAAGCTGCCTTTGCTATCTGTGTTTCGTTGTTAAAGTTAGTGCGAGCGGATCGAGCTATCTAGAGTAATGTATGTATAATGTAATCTAATGGTATGTTTAAAAATATTTTTAAACATACCTTTGCACATTTTATATATATATATATATATATATATATATATATATAATTTTCACATAACGTATACCAGAGTCTTTTATTTCTTTCCCTTGGAACCATCGGCAATCGCTATAAATTGTATGTATGTGTTCGGACGTAACACCGGCATAGCATACCCGGCCCGCATACGAAACGAGAAAGTGGCACAAATACTGTACTTAGTAAGTCCAAGAGCCCGCGCCGTGAGTTCAAACGTCCCTTCCATTACCGTATTGGCGACCAATACAGTATGCCCGGAGCGTCGCCTAGTAACCTGGTTGATCTCCACTGGTGTCGCATCACCGTCTGGCGGCACCGGTCACTCTGCAAGAGCTCGAGTTGTTGCTACAACGTGTGAAACAGTCTAATTTGTTTTATTTTATTTGAGATTATTTGTTAGTTTTAATAGTGTTTTTAATTGATTAATTTTTATATATTAGGGACGGCACTCGGATGCATGGCCGTTCTGCCATGACATTCAGGCGTTAAGTTTTTTAAAAAAGTTTGTTATTGCAGGTACATTTTTGTAATTTGAGTTTTCTGTTTGTTAAAAATGTTTGGCTTAGAATTAATTTGTACGATTATGTAAATTATTTTGGTTTTATATAGCCCTGAAGAGGACCGTCAATCAGTCGACACGTTGGCTCTAATAAAAGAAACTTTGGCTCGAAGAGATGCATATATTCATTTTTTCCTATTATTAAATACACTTCAAATTGTTAGAAAGCATGAAAAATCCCACTCCATACAGTCAACATAACAGTCTCATCTTGCTGTCTTCCACCCGTACACCTAAAAGCAAAAAATAAACAAACAAAGAAAAAAGCTCTTTACGCATAAATTATTACTTATTGGTTTCCAATACTTATCTGAATTATTGATGTGCTGTGTATAAGGTGTTGTACTTACAAATATCATTACGATAGCAGCATCAACTAGGAGACAAACTGCATTAATCTGGTGTCTTGAAGATTGGATGAAAAACAGTTGTTTGGCTGCTTCACCTAAAATTCTACTATACCGATGATATAGTAATCTACATTCTCGACCCGAAACTGTGAGCCGTGAGGTGCAACATGTTCGGTGGCTAATTCAAATTTGTTGGATGCCTTTACTTTAACACATTGAGTTTAATTATAACATACATAGATAACAAAAATAGATCAATAATTTTTGAGAAGAAAAGGTTTTCTAAATTGGTTTTTATGTAGTATTTTCACTAAGATTTCTCATAAAATTACTCTATACGAAACGTGGTAGAACAATTTTTTTTCCACAAGTTTAGTCTAATTAAAATATTTAAAATTCACGATTTTTAAAAAATTTGCTAAAAACAGATTTATCAGTTTTTTATCTATATCTTCGATGCAAATTGTTTTATCAAAAAACGGCTTTCAGGACCATATTCTATGGACTGTTAACTGTGTAAAAAGTGAAGAAAAAAAAATCGATATTTTCATTATTTTAACCATGTAATATTCCCTTAATTGTTTTCGTGAGATTATTTCGGTCTGGAAGTAGACTTAATGCTCCAGGCGATAACCTCTCCGATTCATCCCGTACAAGTTTTGACGGTGGCCGTTCAGGATGTTCTTTGGCACGCCGTTTCAGATTTATTTTAACAACGAGAGCCTGAGCCTCCTCTTGGTTAGTAGCATGGTCATGTTTTGACAAATCAGGACCTACGTAGTTTAGGTAGGCTATAGAGCTTAACCTTGAAAATTAAGCAATGAGTAATATTATAGAAACGTACCTTGGAAAATAATCAACTCACCGTCAATCCACGTTGTGATTGCCCTTGCACCACATTCTTTTGATCTAAGCCGTTTACATTCCCAGTAAGTGTTGGGGTTAGTCTGTACTGGTTTTGTACCTCGAGTGTGTATAAATCCACCGATTATTAATTTAATGTCTTGGGCGTCCATAATAAACGAATAAAATAGCAAAAAATTCACTAATCAAGTTGTGTGTATCAACGGAAATCGGTAAAAACAGAAATAGAAAAAATGTAGGTATATCGTGAAAAAGATTTTCGTGAAATACGGCATTTGGGAAGTCATTCGGGGAAAAGGTCATTCAGGGAAAACGTCATTCGAGAAAAGGCATTCGGATGGTCATTAGGCTAAAAATCGTTCGGGAATTCGTCATTCAGGAACTGTCATTCGGGATAATAGGCGGGTACCACTAAAATGATACTTTTACAAGTAAGAGCACTTTTAAGATAAAAAATAAGACAAAATTGAATTGACTTTTAAAATTCTTGTAATAATCTTTTAATAATCTTTTAATAATCTTTTAATATACTTTTAATATTCTTTTTGTTTAGATATCAGCCATCTTTTTTATCATCAGATTATCAAAAGTATGAAATTTATGAATATAGTGGAGATGGGATTAAAACTAGTTTGGAAAACGTAAACAATTAATTTAAAATGTTTCTAATTATTCCAAAATAATGTTACATTAAAACTTTTAAAAATTAAGCATAATAACAGATATAACTAATTCAATTATGAAATTTGAGACTGATGTAAACATCTTTACCCAAGACGAATCTCACGAATACAAAAAATATGTATCCGATATGAATCTAAAGCACAGTAGGAATGCATCAAAAATAGGAAGGAAAGGAGTTGATTCTTTATTAGAAAAATTAGAAAGTTGCAGTAAAAAAGTAAATACCTCAAATCATCAAGAATTAGTTGTAGCAAATTCACAAGTAACAAAACGGATTTCCTGCAGAGTTAAAAGTATGTCTCCTGATTATAATCAATCAAAATCTCCAACTAGCAGAGAAGACGATGTCATTTCTCCCAGTCTTAGTAATGATGATTCAAATGATATGAAGCAGAGAAGAAAGAGAAAATTGGGAATACCAGTTAGATTATCGAAGGAATCTAACCTAATAAATGATGATTCCTTAATACAGGATTCTAAATCTGAAATAATTTTGAAATCTGATTCTAAAGAATATTTTTACAAATTATTACCTCCTTTTACACCAAAAAAAGATTTAAAAAAAAGAATGGTTAATGACTCTGAAAATGACGACAAAATAATGAAGGAAGAGTATGGAAAACTAGCTCATAAAAGCGTTCAACATGAAAAAACAAGTGCTCTAGAGATGAGTAAATACTTATTAGATTCATTAAAAAATACTAAATATGTGAAACCACGCAGACGGAGTGAAAGTTCTTTTGATGTTTGTAACAAGAATATAGAAAGTCGAAGAAAATCTTGTGATAATTTTAAAGAGTTGTTTAGTGAATCCGTTTTAAAAACAACTGTTTCAAATTATACTACTGCATTTCACGAAGTAGAATCACAGCTAGAGAAAATGTTTGCTGGTATAATTGAAGTCGATAAAAATGTTTCAAAAATGCCCATATTAGGAACACACAAGTCAGCTGACACATATTCCGAAGATAAAACAAAATATTGTATGCATCCTAAATTTCTAAAGGAATCAATATCAAGTCCTAACAAAGTAAATCAAGTCACCAAAGAAAAAAAGAAAAATACACAAAAGAAGCTGCTAAAAATGCACTCTGGAAAGAAATTATCGGGTATTGTAAGTAAAATATCGAGTAATAAATGGAAAAGTAAAAAAAAAACGGACTGCCAACAGACGTTCAAAAAAAAAGTTTTGAAAAATAGAAAGGATAACATTAATTTAAACGAACCGTTTAGTGAATCTACTTTGAATACCGTAACAATAAAATGTAAAGGCCCGATTATACAAATGAAAGTATTTAAAAAAATGTTATCAAATGTACAAATTGTAAATACACCTAAAGAAGATGATGAGGAAAAGAATAAAGAAAAAAGAAAAATCCCCAGTAATGGAATAGTTAGTAGAAGTGGAAAATCAAATTTTCAAAGCAGTTTAGATTATCGAGGTAAGTAAAATGATACTTTTTTTATAATTGTGTAGGTATGGTGATCTTATGCTCTATCTTGTGGTATGATTATGAGTATGAAATGTTGTATACTATATGCATTATAGTATGGTATGAATCTTATGTGCCCAGTATTCCCAAATGCAAGGTCTGGAATATTAGTCGCATAACGTTAAAATGCTATAAGCGCAAAAAACGCGCATATAATAGAATACACAATAGTCCAGTGGCACTAGCAATTGGTGTGGATGTTGCTTGGAGTAGTCTGGTTTTTTTTTGAAACTGGTGTAGAAGCATATATAGAATAAGAATATATAGCTGCTACGTGCGAAAAACCTGTGGAAAAAATTTTAATTAACAATAACTGAAAAAATACTGACTTTTGTTCGGAAAAGTCTTTTTATTTCGAGAAAGAAGCCTCTTACGGCTAAATCTAGCTGATTGAATTTTGGTTATTGTTAAATTTTCTATATAATCAATCTGTCGCTGATCCAAAATTTCCATTTTCACTTTGTTAATTAACAAAAAACAGTGAAAAATGGTATTGTTAAATATCCGTAATGTAAACAAAAATATTAATATTTGTTAGTGATAATGTTAGAAAAAGTAGCTAACTCTGTTGCGATAAAGTAACCGAAAACCCGATCGCTGAACAACAAACCGTTTTGTAATAAACAATTAATTAACTAAGCTAATCAGATAATCTTTGATGGCCCGTAATTTTGTTAAAAATGATCCCAAATACCGGCTGAATTTTTGACATACTTTTGAATATTGTAGGAACTGAAAGAAACAAAAAAAATTTTTTTTCCATTTTTACAACAGTTCTACAATTTTTTGAAAATGTTGGCTTTAATTAATAAATGGATATTTACAACAAATATTGATCGATCAAAGAAATCTTTTTTTGATTGAATAGAGCTTTTAATGACGGTTAATTTGAGGGGTCGGAAAATTAAGTAAGTTTAGTAGATCCAGAGATATTAACAATCAAAATTTATCAACATTTACAGCTAAACTGTGAGAGAGAATTTGCTTGATAATTATTGAGAGAGACACAGGGAAAAAGGTAATTAGTGGGAGAAATAATGACACACTCTTTCCCATACTAAAAAGTGCCCTCCGACTCAGACGGTGATGACCAGCCATCTTTAATATTGTATTGATTTCTGGTTATTTCTAAATAAAGTTCACTTTTCAATTGCACATCATTCTCTTACTGATTCGGATTTAATTCAATTTCGGGTTGTTGGTATTGTTGTATATTCGAACTACAAATAAGCTTGTCTGATCGACACCGCTTATATCGAACGAGCAACAAACAAGTGAGAGTATTAAGCATAAGGATCTTGAGGAATCAACCGGAGGAAAACATAAAATACTGACTTCCTTGGTTGTTTGGATTTATTCCATTCCTATAAATTAAAGTAATTATTTCCAATATTGTGAGTATTCGCGTTAGGATTTATCTACTTTGCGCGTTTGGTTGTGGTGTTTCAACTGCGTATTTTGAATCTACTTCCCGATCACACTCTGATCGAGCGTGGCTGTTCGATGCAGTCGCACCTCGAATGACGCGTTCGCGGCAATTGTAAGGACCGTATTTATGAACAGGTAAATAGAGACGCGCAGGTTCTGATAAATTTTTTTATTTCGGACGTATCTTCGACCCGTGAGTCTTATGTTTAGTAATTGTTATTCATTTTGTTAGGATGAAATTCGAGGACAATATCGACAGGTTCTGCAAGAGCTTCGCGATTGACTACTCTCTACAGAACTTTAGAATGGGACACGAGAAATGGGACTAAGGATGGTTAACTGAATATAATATATACCGTGTGTCCCAGGTGAAACTGTCCATACTGGAAGTGTGGGTGGAAAAAATTTCAGCACCAAAAACTATGGTGAAAAAATTTATGGAGGTGAAGGGTGAGCTCGGCGACTGAACGTGTGCAGCCCATATGTTTCACAGAAAAAAATGCCACATTCAAATAATTTAAAATTTGAAAAATTAATATTTTATCGACAGGCTCTTAATTTTACAGAAAAGGCTGAATCCAACAAAATTTGAATGACAAAAATCGAATGGTAACTTTTTGAGATAATGAGACTAGTTCAATAAATGTCACTTGCAGGATTGTGAATCGATAAAAGTGAAAATGCTCCGATTTTTGTGATTCAAGTTTTATAAATATTGGGGATCCTTACGCATAAACGTGACTACGGCAAAAATTATCTTTATTTAAGAATTGTTGATTTGAAAATTTTGAGTACAAACTTTTTTTCTAATGTCGTGCCACGCGTGTACACGTGCCGAAGAGGCCTGCCGAAGAGGTCTTAGCCTTTTATTACACCGGTGGACACTCTGGGCTGCAGCGGTCTACTGAGGGTTACCCGTGTAATTACCCTTCATAAACAAAATTTTTCCTTCAAATTTTTCAATATTTTCCAACTTTTCATTATTATGGATTTTTGTATAAAATATTAATCGTTTTTAAAATTTACGAATAATAATAAAATTTGAATCGTGGAAATCGCATCGAAGATCGCATTGTATTTTCACGTTTTCAAAGTCCATTGATGTACAATTGGCAAAATTTTACCAACACTAATCAAGTCTAGCTCTTTATGATACCCACGGGTAATCTTTCGTCCCACGTTTCCTACTCAATCTCCGTAATAATAAAATTTTACAATGATTTATATTTTAATTGTAAATCTATTGTTTGATTTCAAGAATTTATTAACAGTAAAATTTTAATACGAGAACTGTTAGTTAACTTCGCTAAGGTAAGGCTTTAGTCCTAAAATTTTCTCCGAAAATTTTTCCACTTTTCTGTTTTACTGTTATTGCATTTAGACATTTTATTTTATTGTATTTTCGACGGCGAAAGCGACGACAACTTCTAAGATCGGTTCATTCGTAGATTTCTACTCGAACCGATCACTTCGTGAACTTCGAACGTTTTTTCCTTCCCGCAAAATGCCTAACGTAGTGTACGAGTTGCAAGAATGCATCTCTTTTGTGAGAAAATTTTTTTCCGGTCAAAGTGCAGCGCAAATTAGAGATGAGTTTGCTGTTGAATTTCCGCATAGACCGATTCCTGCAATATCTACGATACGGAATATGGTGAGGAAATTTAATGAAACGGGCTGTGTGAATACAGGGCATAAAAAATGCGTTCAACCAGCCAAGCAATTGCCGGAAGAGCAGCAAGTGAATGTTTGTGCTTTCGTTGAACATAAAAAGGCAAGTTCGGTGCGGCGCATAGCTATGGAGTTAGAAGTGAGCAAATCAAGTGTCCAACGAATATTGAAGAAAAACTCGTACTATTCGTACAAGTATCAACACCATCAGCAACTTCTGGCAGGAGATCCTGAACGCAGGATGCTATTCTGCGAAAACATGATGAATATGATCAATCAGAATCCTAATTTGATTAACTTCATCTGTACGACGGATGAGAGCAGTTTTTATCTATCGAAAGTTCCGAATAGACAAAATCTGCGCTACTGGAGCACTGAAAACCAACATCTCATAGTGGATTCTAAAACACAATACCCACAAAAGGTGAATGTGTGGGCAGGAATGGTCGCAGATAGGATTATCGGGCCGTTTTTCCTTGCCGACAACCTAACTTCTGAGGTGTATCTCCAGCTACTTCAAGAGCGGATTATGCCAGCAATAAGAAATTTGGAGCAAGAACTGGGTGTAAGTAAAACATTTTTTCTATTTCAATTTTAACCTAAAAATTGCAAATTTTCTATATTCATTTTTACCGCATAAATATTTCTTCTTAAATTCTAGTATAAAAAAAATCAAATATTACAATATCAGTATAAAAATTTTTTTGAACAGCAACACTAGCATAAAGAATTTATTAAAAAATTTTAGTAATTATTAGTTTTTAGTATTATTACTTCATTATTTATTCTATTTAAATTTTATTCTAAAATTTGCTCGAAAATTTGCAAATTATTCGTTTTAAATTTTACCGCATAAGTATTTCTTCTAAAATTGTTTTATAAAAAAATCTAATATTGCAATAACATTACAAAATTGTTTTATAACTGCTACACAATACCATATAGAATTTATTTAAAATTTCAGAGAAAATTTTTAATTTCATGCCTATTTTTTTGTGTTTAGGGCCCAATATTTCAGCAAGATGGTGCACCCGCACACAGTTCGCGAATCGTGACGGCGTATTTGCGAACACAGTTTCCTAATGGATGGATTGGCTTACGCGCCGAAAACAGCTGGCCAGCGCGATCACCAGATCTCAGTCCATTAGATTACTTTTACTGGGGGCATTTGAAAAATATTATATATTCGGAAGGTGATATTCCAAATTTGTTAGAACTGCAACAAAGAATATTGGCAGCTCATTATAGTATTCGGCCAGAGCAGATCCAAGCAGTTACCCGAAGCTTTTACGATCGCCTCGGACACTGCTTAGTCGCAGAAGGACTGCACTTTGAAAATCATTTGTAGTCGGGGTAAGTTAACAATTGTGCATTAAGTTTCTTCTAACTTTATTTTTATGATTGAAAGATGTTATTGGTAACTTACTAAAAATGATCCTAGTCTCGACTTCGGGCCAGGTCGGGGACATTGTTAGTATTATAAAAAGATTTCCGAAAATGCACTTTTTTTTAGTTTTTCGTGAATAACTTTTAATAATTTAACGAGTAAAAAACTTAATCTTGTAGTTAGGAATACATGCATCTTATACAAAATTAAATTCTGAACCACTTTTATCTCTATCTTTTTTTAACATGAAATCATTTATAAAAAAATTATTCACAAAAAACTAAAAAAAAGTGCATTTTCGGAATTCTTCAATAATAACAATTTTCCCGACCTGGCCCGAAGTCGAGACTTTAGGGTCATTTTCAGTAAGTTACCAATAACATATTTCAATCATAAAAATAAAGTTAAAAGAAACTTAATGACATTCCACTTTTTTAACTCCCTGACGCCCGGACTATTGTAAATATACCTATTAATAAAGAGAATAATTATTTGCAAAAATTTAATTGATTTAATTTGACCAACTCCTTACAGTCACGGAAGTTAAATTTTTACCTCATTCCGTTATTAAATCGAAATCATCGCTCTTAAACCTATCACATCTTCAGCTGCCAATTGATTACATTATCAACGGATTTTTAAAACGCGAAAATAGAGCGTGAGCCGGACAATCTAGTGAAGTGTAAGTAAAAATCGTCCGATTTCCACGATTCAAATTTTATTATTATTCGTAAATTTTAAAAACGATTAATATTTTATACAAAAATCCATAATAATGAAAAGTTGGAAAATATTGAAAAATTTGAAGGAAAAATTTTGTTTATGGAGGGTAATTACACGGGTAACCCTCAGTAGACCGCTGCAGCCCAGAGTGTCCACCGGTGTAATAAAAGGCTAAGACCTCTTCGGCAGGCCTCTTCGGCACGTGTACACGTGTGGCACGACATTAGAAAAAAGTTTGTACTCAAAATTTCCAAATCAACAATTTTTAAATAAAGATAATTTTTGCCGTAGTCACGTTTATGCGTAAGTATCCCCAATATTTATAAAACTTGAATCGCAAAAATCGGAGCATTTTCACTTTTATCGATTCACAATCCTGCAAGTGACATTTATTGAACTAGTCTCATTATCTCAAAAAGTTACCATTCGATTTTTGTCATTCAAATTTTGTTGGATTCAGCCTTTTCTGTAAAATTAAGAGCTTGTCGATAAAATATTAATTTTTCAAATTTTAAATTATTTGAATGTGACATTTTTTTCTGTGAAACATATGGGCTGCACACGTTCAGTCGCCGAGCTCACCCTTCACCTTCATAAATTTTTTCACCATAGTTTTTGGTGCTGAAATTTTTTCCACCCACACTTCCAGCATGGACAGTTTCACCTGGGACACACGGTATAATATGGGGTTAAGGATAGTTAAGAATACTTAACTGGTGGGTCCATTTCTCGTGTATTGGACACAAGTTATTTTGTCCCATAATTATCCTTTCAGCAGATAAATTTGAGGATGTGACGGGACATTAGTGTTAAGGAATGGGATAGATATGATATGATACTGCAGATTGTCCTTGCTGTAGATGGGTTGACTTTACCTTAACTGTATTTGACATATGTTGAAGTGGGACAACTACGTCCATCCTCGCGACTCTTGGTCTCGTCTTCAGTTTGGGACAAGTGTATTTATCCCGTCTCCACTTACCTTTAGTGTCCCATCCAGTCCTCTTTACACTGTAAAATGTAACGCTGAAATCTACTTCCGCTTATTTTTTTCCAAAGTCCTAGTTGTACAGTCCAAATTTTACGAAGGTTGTTCGTTACAATGATGTGATATTGTTCGTTCTTATTAGTTTAAATAATCTATTATAATTAAGCTTAATTTACTGAAGATTGTTATTATAGAAGTTCTCTAGGCTTCTACAATTCCAATATTTACTCTAACTTAATCTACTTGATTTCTCATGGCAAGTGATGGTGCAATTGCTTACTCCGCAAAAGGTCTCGTACGACGCATTACCGCAGCTTATAAAGCCCGAGGTGCAGCACACATAATTTCGGCAAAACATACATCGCACAATGTTCCTGACCAATCATCACTTGCCTCCAGAAGACGTGTTTCTCAACTACAGATCAGTGGGTCGCAAGAAGTGTTGACACGTTAACGATGTCATCATTGACTTAGTGTATTGCAGCAATTAGCCACCGCCCAATGCTCACGTATGCATCGAAATATTGGCTGAATACTGCATACGCAATCGAAATATGCTACAAGCAAAACAACTTATTCTATTACGCACTTACGCAATCATAATGGAACATCTTTTATTTCAAAGTCTTCATTCAGGCCTTCAGCTCAAGCCAACGAACATTAAAAAAATATTGATTCTATGTCTCACATATTCATTATTATTAAGACATGTTTTTTACTGAAGTTTCTGCATCGTACACGATTCTAATTATTTGGATAGGTGAAATTCAATGTTTGATACCTCATTTTACTGCTACAGACCTGTACTAAAAGTTAAGAGCAGTACTTTTTTTATAATTTTTTTTCCAAAAAAGTTTATGTGATTTTTTTAAAAATAATTTATACGAATTTGTAAATAATTACTGAAACTTGTTTGATAAAATGAAAAAAAAATATTAAAAAAGTGCTCCTTAAGTTTTAGTGCACGTTTCAAGGAGCAAAGCGCGATATTAAATATTAAAATTTTTTTTTCGACTCTTAACCCTGTCATAACCCTTGGCATAACGACAATCCTCAACGCGGGGAGAATGTATACCAAAGCTACAGCCGCAGCCCAGAGAGGGAAAGACTCAACTGAATGGCTGATCACGTATCGCGCTTACAAATCCTGAAAAATTGGAACTTAAAATTCGCCGCCGACCCGAAGCAAGACCCCGAGAATTACATCACGGAGCTTACGAAAATCAAAGAGAGCACCAATCTGTCCAGCCGTGAGATGTTGAATATCGATTCCTATTAGCTGCCAGGCTGAGTCGAGAAATTACTTCACCAATTGGAGAAATTTTGAAGATACATTCCGCTAGTGTAATAAACCGCGAAATATATTGTAACGTGGAATTTTCCCGCCCGCACGGGAATTCCAGTTATTTACAATTATTTATAAATCTTGCGGCTGACTCTTATTTCTCGGCTCGTGGACACCTGCAATGGTAGAAAACGGGAGTGTGGTGGCAATCAGGTCGACAAATTATTAACACCAATATTTAAAATAATAAATCACAAATATATTATGACTATCCTCTATACATTTATGTGCGGCAAACAAAATTAACAATGACTCGACTTATAAAAACATGGGCACGCGGCCAAATTACTAACTCCACAGCTGCTCGGAAGAACCTGAAAAGGACCACGAAAATCCTCTACGGTTGCCTCTAAGGAAATAAAAGGGAAAACTGGCATCCGCTGAAAAACCGCGCGAATATATCCTCTATCGTCCGCAATCCTCTACCTAATTCCCGAAATATACGACCGATAAAAGAACAATAAATTTACGATAAAATTTACCAGGTATTCCTCTATAGCTGCAGTCACCTCAATCCCTCCAATATTCTTTTCCTCCAAACACAAGCCGCGGACTCCGACCAGAGAAGGAAAACCAGAGAGAGACGATCTTTTGCTTCCCAAGCTTCTTCCAACAATCTCAATCACCGGACCCAAAGGCGTCCGCCGACAGAGTGACGCGGTCGACGCTTCGTACGAGGAAGGATGCCGCGTTTTTCCCACCCGGCCTCCTTCTTCACGGAAGCGTCGATCTAATCACCGAATTTTCCAATTGGTCCTTTATCTGAAATAAATCCTCTATTGGCCATTAATAGACCACCACTAGTTCATTCCTCTATCCGTGATTTTCCCCAGCGCCCTCTTTTCCAAATCCAATTTTATCATTGGTTAGAAAATCAATTAACGTCCTCTATTATTTCCTTTAATATGCAAATTCGCGCCCCCTTTATGGATATCGATCAATTAATCAATCATGTCGATATCCATCCAGTGGCTCCACCTATAGATAATCTGTAAGCCGCGCGACATTCAAAAACCCTCTATCATCCTCGAGTAAACCATAGGATACATATATCGAGTCCTAACCCGTATATTCCTCTATACGTCTCTATGACGTCCGCGAGTTAACGTAAAGTCAACTCTGAGCGCTCCAAACGCCGTCAACTTCGCGCCACTATATCCCTCTCACTCTCTCTCAAGCGCGCACTATCTCTCTCTCTCTATCTCACACACGCTCGACTCCCACTCTCTCGCTCACGCTCACACTCACGCTCTCCCCTCTACACACCGCCGCATGCATGTAACCGCGTGCGCGCGGCCGCCGGCTCGCTTCCTGCCATGCCCCCTCCCGAGCGCCAACGCGCCGCGCAGGTGGGACTCGGGAGCTCACATCCTGCGCTCCGCACGCGGCCGGTCAGAGGCAACTCCTGCGAGCGCCACCGAGCGCTGGCTCCGCTCCAGGAGCTGTCAACTCGCCGAGAGTAAGTCAGCTGGCCGTGCAACAATGATCACGACGCAGCAATAATTATTGCTACGTCGCAATATATATATTTAAAATCTTATATAATGCCTCGAGCTAAGCAGATTAAATGTAACCCGATCTGTCCGACGACTGTTTTCCGGATAATTATAAGTATCGAAAAAAAACAGCCACCCCAAATAAGGCAGAACCAATCACAAATTGACAGCGAAACTTCCGAAGTCCGCGAAGATCGCGAGTGATACGTGAATCACGCTATACCAAAAATAATCACCACTATAGGAAAGCCATGCATTCAGATCGAGAAAACCGGCACGTGCAGATTCTACGCGACAATAGGGGGAGGTCAGAGCTTAAATAGCGCTGGAGGAAGAGAGCCGTAGCGGAGTCAATCGTCAAGTTTTCAGGAGCAAGGGCGAAGCTCTGTCCGTGACCTACCTACTCTATCAAAACCATTGCCGCCTACGAGGAACATATATCCACAAGACATTTGTCGCTGATCCCACTACATCCGATGATCCGGAAGAACGAGGAAGTCGAGGAAAATCATCGACCCCGAAACCCGACGCTGCACTTTGCCATAACTCTGCAGCAGGCCAAGACGTCTATTTCTGGGGATATCGTCGGAGCATCGAGGGAACTACTCAAAGTCTCACCGAGCTGCACGCACGATCATCTGCCTATATATACATATATACATACACCCACGCACTTAAGGTACCGTTCTTTTTCTGTTCGCGCCGCGTTCATTTACACTCACGTTTGTCTAACACCGAGTGAAGCGAGAAGGTAATCTCGAGATTCCGCTCTCCTACCCGGTAGGCCATGACCATGAATACTTATTTGTGAACTTATAATACGCAATAAACTCAATATACATATATACTGAACAACCGAGTATACAAATTCTTTATTCAAAACCATCACACCCTCATAATAATAAATATATAGTTGTGAGCGTCATTATTTAGACGTAACACTAGCAGCATCGACGATCAGTATTGCCGTACGATGCATGGACGAATTATATAAGCGAACGCAAGATAAAGGCGGGAAAATTTATAGATTAAAATCCGGATGAAGAGTTTACGTCTGTAACACGGAAGCGCCCTGAAAGGGAGAAGCGTCGAAATCTATGAAGACGTTAAAAAAACCCTGCCAGAAACGAGTTAAAAAGGGTAGTCGATACTTGCCGCCACTGGCAATGGAAAAATCTAAATTTCCATCCGCAGCATAGACGCCCACGGACAAACCCAAGATAGCCGCGGTACAAGAGACTGTGGAAGTTGCCGCCGCTAGTAATGTTCCAAAAGTAATCCCAAAGAAGTAAAAGGGCAAAGGGGGTAAGGCTAACACGACGCCAGCCGCAACAGTCTCACCATCTGATCAAATGATCACAACAGCGACCATACCACTGGTGGTAACCACCGGCGAGCAGGTTTGCACGTATATAAAAATCAGCCGACAGCGTATCCCACTCAAAACCAGCCAATCCATAACCAAGTGTATAGGCGAAGAATGCCGACACCAATGCAGACGCAACAACCCGTACCACTAATATAACGACTTTCGCAGTATCAGCAACCTCCCGCTGCGCCAACAATTCAAAATACCACCAACGTTGGCGCTTGCTACCAGCGCTGTTAAGTAGGCCACTGTGTCGTGTGGTACGGCACTGTTCGATCCAGTTTTATCGTTTCGGACCGAACATTTGGCTTTGCGCGTATAAAGATAAAAATGCTATTAAATAAATAATTTTCTAATTAAAAAATTATAAAATATAATTTTTAATATGATTATTGAATTTTTATGTATGAAAAATTAGATACAACAACTAAGTATGCGCACATGACAATTCGTACAAATCAAACATGGTGTAACATCCTACGACGTTATTCATTTTTTAAATCTATTTGTTATTAATTTAAACTATATTTTCAAAATTCAAAACACACAAAGAGAATTACGATGTTAATTTCGAAAGTCTATATTTTGAATGCGTATTGTAACTTAGTAACACAAGTCAGCAGTGTCACTTATCCTAAAACGATTATTAAGCGTTACACTTTAAGATTTGGTCAACATATTCAGGCTTTAAAAGAGTCGAATTGGCCTCATTTTAATTAGTCTCGTGTTTAAGTCCGAACTCCGTACCTCGCGGTTCGTAAATGTGCGGAGATTTATTGTGCTTCTAAGTACTAGATTTTGAATAAAGAAACAAATACATTTTTAAACGTGAGGTGTAATCATTTGCAAAGTCATTCAATCCTACAATCTACAAGTTAGCAGAAGAAAAAAGACGTGGACAACAGAAGCAGAAAGCAGAAACGATAAAAGCAGAAAAGGTAAGTCAAATAAATCCATTTATCTAATACGGGTAACGAGTCCTATAAAGCCCAGCCACTTGATCATTTCTATGCGCTTTCAATAATAAGTAAAATACATACATTCTCTCAAATATAACATCCTACCTATGTGGTGAGAGTGTAGGTAGGACATAACAATGGTAAAAAAGAATGAACACATTCAACCTTGAAGCCCCCGCCTCCGCGCAACGGAGAAAGAAAAAAGGCGAGAGATACAAAAAAAATTGACTGATAAATTATTTAAATTTGAGATGGTGGAATAAACGTATTTTCTCAACAATATTTAGTAGCAGCCCGATTATCTGGACTAAATTTCGAGATAACATTCGCAAGAACCACTGCATACACGAAGAAACATTTTTTTCGAGATATCTTTTTTTTATCGAAAATATCTTACAGTATGCCGATCGTCGAGATGGCATCTCGCAAGATACCCCTTTTTAAAGTCAATTATATAAAATCAATTAAAATAGCAATTTTTCTATATGCATTGTCTTAATACCTTGTATACGTTGTATTAAAAAGCTTGTTTCTAAAAAATGAGCATGACATTAATCACCTTTGATATCATCAATCGACAGATTAGATGAAGAGGAACAAATTCAATGTATAGTTTTTAAATACTATAAAATTCATATTCCTGCTTACCTTATTCAAATCTTGGATGAAAAATCAACAACTTTCATAAATACGAAGATATACCAATAATCGCACTGCTGATATCCTGCATTGTGCAAAATAATAATTTTTTAGTTAACTTAATTAAAAAAGTGTGTATTAGTTTTATGAAACTGATCTTGCATTAATCATTTTAATTATGAAAATTAATTATCATATATGACCACTGCTAATGAACTCCTCGTTACTTAAAGCTGTGGTCAAGATGTACGGTTTTTGTATTTCAAACATGTAGTATGGTAATTGGTGGGTTTTTAAAATAATTTCTGAATTGGCTAGGTCTTCCCTTCAACTGTCGAGATAGTGATGCGAAGACTGGCCGCAGTCTTGAGAGGAGGTGAGAGTGACAGGCTGCCACTAGAGGAATTCAGAGCAACCAAACGCTGCGAGTATATTAGATTTGACTAATTTGACAGGAATCTGGCGACGAACAGCCGCCGCCCAAACCCTCGGCTCCCAAATAGGGAGTCAAAGTTAAAACTGGCCGTAGACAAGTTGAATCAGGAGATCAGCTCCCACGTCTATAAGCGAAGTAAGGAAGCTGAGAAGAAGGCTAACTAACGCCTGATAAACTCGACTATGCCAGGGAAAGAACGCTGGTCGAAAACTACCCAATTGTCGAAATCTGAGAGCGAAGAAGAAAGAAGGCCGTTAAAATCACCTGAGACTATAAGGCAGAGTGCATTAGTTACGGAAAACCTACGCTGAGAGTTAGTTTTAAGCAATAGAGCACCTCGGATCAATTGAGCTGTTTTACGAATGATAAGCTGCAACTGCTTCGGAAGACGGATGACAAACAGGCCGCACATGTTGTGGATGCTACGGCAAACGGGACGCCGGTCATACTTCTGGGGAGTAACAACGCTCCACTGAGAAGAAGGAAGAGAATAAAGGGCTCCCTAGCGCAGAAGAGTTCTCGAAACTCAGCTTGGCGATGCTGAAGAAGAGAAATGACGAGATGACAAGACACCAAGAGAAATTGACAGACAGGAACAACCAGGTTACCGAGAAGGTAACACAAGCCATGAGCTTTGGAGAGATGCGAAACGATACCATTAACAGCCCCAAGGAGGATCAGCCCGTGAAGGAGAAGAAAGTATCTTTCCTCGAAGTATGGGATTTCGACTTCGACATGGACGAGGTTGAGCTAATCGAGGTTGCAACATGGAGGTCACCACGATCACAACCAATAACTGTAATTATCTGCATCTAAGCCTAGAGGGGTGGGGTACAATACCAAGCCCTTTTTGATTCTCGGGCCATGGTCTCCTTGGTAGGGCCGAAAATTGCCCAGCGATTACACCGCAGACTACGACGATCGACAGCCAATATTCTTAGGGTAACGGGTATTCCCTCGCTTATGCTTAGGTACCTTGACTTACAATTCGAGCTTGAGGGGTTTGTCTGAACGATAGCCGTCCACACCGTAAAAGAAATTAGGCACCCTATTCTGCTACGTAAAGACTTCGGTAATGCGTTCAAACGGGATAAGGATCATCCAGGGTGGTGGAGAGCGAACTCAGAGCCGTGGATGGAATTTGACGCCAAGAAGGATTTCTTGGCGACGGCCATTATATATCCTAAATGCGCCGGAATATCCGAGCTTTAAGGGGTTATGCCTGAGTTAAAATGGTGTCATAAATTTCATGGTACAGAAGATAGAGTTGTGGCGGAAAATTTTCTGGATCAGATGGAGGATTGTCAAAGGAGTGAAAATATTCCGGATGAAAGGATGTTGACGGCTGTAGCGTGTTTGTTCACTGGCATAGCAGCTAACTGGTACCGAGTTAAGAGGAAAGAAGTTTCTTCATGGCGGCAATTAATGGTGGCTTTCAAGAATCGTTTCATTGGTGAGATTAGCCAAAGAGACATTTACAATGATTTAATGAGAAGAACTCAAGGGGTGGGGAAACCCATGACAGCGTTTATAGACTGTTTCAAATACATAGTGGATCACTTGGATAATCCTCCGGAATACAGAGAATTAGTAGGCATGGTCTTTGAACGGATTCGATCAGAATACCGAAATTTTATAGTGAATATGAAAATTACGTCTCTGGAGGATAAAGAAAGATATGGTCGACAATATGAGAGAGTCAAAGGGATTAATGAATATTGGGAGCCTCCACCTTCGAAAGAGAAAATGAAGCTTCCAGGTGCTGTTTTTATTCCAAAAGAAACTGATAAAAAGGTAATTAAAATGGCGGTAGAGGATACTGTCGTGCCTAAACCGGTGAAGAATAAACCTTCCAAGAAGATAGTGGTAAGCAAAGCTGATGCTGCAGAAAACATCATGGGTGAAGCTCCGGCGAAGGAACAAGCTAAAGTGAAGGTGGCAGTTGGTCAGAATGTGGATGATTTGAATCAACAAAATCAAAATGGTCAAACCAGCAACAGCAGCAGCCGCGGCAACAGTCATCGGGTTGGGGTAATATGAGAAATCAGGGTAATGGAGGACAAGGTGGCGGAAATTTTCAGGGTAGAGGAACTTTTCAGGGTCAACGAGGGAATTCTCAACAAGGTCCGAAGAAATGTTATTCCTGTGGAAAGGAAGGCCATTTTGCTAACAGGTATCCTGATACGAAATGTTTTAACTGCCAACAGATGGGTCATAAAGCAAATCGTTGTCCAGCCCGAGAAAATTCGGATATTTTTTGCCAATTATGTAATAAATTTGGAGTTACAGCCAGAGAATGCCCAGACTGTGACGTTCTGAATCGATTGGGAAATTGCAGAGCGGGTCTTTATATATGCCTTAATATGTAGGTATCTTATGCCAAAATATAAGAAAAATATGCTAAGCAGTTCATGTAAGTACTACCCGATAAGTATACATAAGCATCTTGATAAACTTTAAATGCATTTTTCTCAGTTTTGCCATTTTTATGATTTTAGGTCCTTTGCCGCAGGATATCTCAGCATCCAGATGATCAATTGACACCAGACAGGATGGAAAATCTTCTTAATATGTTTCTTCACTGCTTGAACGGAGCAGAATTAACTAATACAAGGTAAAAGTCAATGTTGCGTATGTGAATATATGTAATATTCACTATAATTACTGATATAATCGTCTTATGAGTTACTAAATATTTAAAATTTATTTTTTGTAGAAAAGTCTTCCGCTCAAGCAGTGAAAAAACATATTCAGAAGATTTTACATCCTGTCTGGTGTCAATTCATCATCTGGATGCTGAGATATCCTGCGGCAAAGGGAAAAAAGTGCTGAAAATTAATGATTCATACATGTAATTGTTTACAATGTAACTATAGATATATAATTTCTTTAAAATAGTTAAAATGTTTAATACCTATATTTGAAGTAGGAGAAAGATTTTTTTTATACTATTAATAAATAATTTTTTTCATCCTATTACTTATTAATGTCTTTTTTACAGGTTCAACTCAGGCATAACCCCTTAAACGAACGAGCGAGAAGACATTCAACAGATAGTCACACGAACATTACCCCAGCACTCGCCAGACATACTAGGATAGATACAGAGGACTGAACATCGAATGAAGTCCCCGAAGAAGACAGCCGTGCAGGAATTACTCAATGTTAAGGTAGTTAAATACTCTGCTACTGATTTTTGCAGTCTGCCAGTTTTAGTGCCGAAGCTAGACGGAACGGAGCAATCCTGCGTTAACCACATTGCAGTGAATACTGTCGCCAAAAAGGATAGCTACCGCTTGCTGCCGACGGACATCATCTTGAATCGTTTCAGAAGCGCTAAGTATTTAAGCAAAATTAAGTATAAGACAAGAGCAAGAAGTACATAGGCTTTCGCCGTGCCGGGGATAGTGTTGTTCCAATTCACCCGTATGTCGTTTGGTCTTCGCAATGCGTCTGCAATCCTGCAAGGCCTGATGGATGCCCTGTTTAGCCCTGTCGTAGCACCCCATGCCTTTGGGTATGTTGACGATTTCGTTGTTGCACCGAGTCCTTCGAGAAGCTAAAGAAGTGGTAGAACACGTGTTGGGAGTTGTACAAATCATATTCCATTCCGTCCTATCCAATCCCGAAATATATCATGATTCCGCCGTTCCTGACCGTTCCATGTTATAGGATTATTGTTGAAAATGTTGAGAGTATTATCTATATACATTGAACAGATCATAACAGTATGGAATTTTTTGCTATGCCTGGTTAGGTCATTTTAGGGCATATATTGCTGTTTATAAATAAATTCTACGTTAGCAGCTGAAACGCTTGAATTACATCCAAAGCTATATATAAATTTATAATATATTTAATAGATAGTTGTTAAATGTATTGCATTCCTTTAAAAAGTAATGAAATCTTCCCCTCCCCCCAGAAAAAAAACCTTTTCAAAGTACAAGGAGGCAAGTATAAGGTTGTTTCTTCATTTAAATTATAGAATAATTTTCAAACTTTCCACAACCCTTATGTAGCAGAAATTTTAATTGTTTATTGTATCATCTAAATTAAAGGTTTTCAAACTCTCCATAGCCCTTCAACTCCCTTACTTATTTTACTAATTACTAGCTTAACCTAATTTTTTTTACTGAAGGTTACTTAGCATGTCCAAGCATCCAGCCACCATAAAAAATTGAAGATATTGTTGTCCTATGAGGTTTTTTTGGAAGCTCAAAACAAATTAGGACTTTTTTTTAAGACTTTTTTCAGTGTTTTTCTTTTATGACTTCTTACTCTTTAAAATAATCATGATTTTGTATTTTATGGTTTTTTTGGCAAAAATTATATTTTGTGTAATACAAACCTGATGTTATGGCGTTTATGGTGGTCTATGGGGTTTTATGAGGTTTGATGTTTTTGCATTTTTATGGTATTTTTTGCTATTTCATGGTGTTTTCTGTGGTTCTATGGGGGTTTACGTACTTTATAATGCTTTATGGGGTTTGTATTTTTGTATATTGATAGCTTATAGGTTTTATAGGATTTCAAATTTTATGGTGTTTTCACAGGGTTTTATGGTGTGAGGACATTATGACATTTTATGATATTTTATAAATTTATGAATTTATAGGTAGTGGATTGTAACGTGGAATTTTCCCACCCGCACGGGGATTCCAGTTATTTACAAAGTATTTCTATAATATGCGGCCTTCTTACTTCACTCTGGCTCGTGGTATTCCTGTAATGGTGAAAAGCGGGACTGTGGTGGCAATCAGGTCGACAAATTATTAACGCCAATCTTTAAAATAATAAATCACAAATATATTATGGCTATCTCTTTACAAATTCACGTATGCAAACAAATTATCTAACTCAAAATAAAACATGGGCCATAGGCCTTATAACTATCTCCGAGACCTCATGGTTGGCGGCAACTGAAATGGGCGCGAAATTTCCTCTACGATAAATGATCGAACCAAAAGGGAAAACTGCTCGTTTCCTGTAAATCGCGAAAATCCTCTACGGTATTACCGCCACAAGAACAGGGAAAAACTGCTCCCACTCTCGCCATATTTCTCTCTCCCGCGCGCGCCGACTCTCTCTCTCTCGCTCACGCTCACATACTCGCGCTCTCCCCTCTACACACAGCCGCATGCATGTAACCGCGTGCGCGCCGTCGTCGTCTCGCTTCCTGCCATGCCCCCTTCCGAGTGCCGACGCGCTGCGCAGGTGTGACTCGAGATCTCACATCCTGCGCTCCGCACGCGGTCGGTCAGAGGGAACTCCTGCGAGCGCCACCGAGCGCTGGCTCGGCACCAGGAGCTGTCAATTCCTATCGGCTCGCGGAGGGCAGGGAATTGAAATTTATGAATTGTATGAATCATTAATTTTCAGCACTTTTTTCCCTTTGCCGCAGGATATCTCAGCATCCAGATGATGAATTGACACCAGACAGGATGTAAAATCTTCTGAATATGTTTCTTCACTGCTTGAGCGGAAGACTTTTCTACAAAAAATAAATTTTAAATATTTAGTAACTCATAAGACGATTATATCAGTAATATAGTGAATATTACATATATTCACATACGCAACATTGACTTTTACCTTGTATTAGTTAATTCTGCTCCGTTCAAGCAGTGAAGAAACATATTAAGAAGATTTTCCATCCTGTCTGGTGTCAATTGATCATCTGGATGCTGAGATATCCTGCGGCAAAGGACCTAAAATCATAAAAATGGCAAAACTGAGAAAAATGCATTTAAAGTTTATCAAGATGCTTATGTATACTTATCGGGTAGTACTTACATGAACTGCTTAGCATATTTTTCTTATATT
This sequence comes from Philotrypesis tridentata, assembly GCA_018906965.1. Lineage (NCBI taxonomy): Eukaryota > Metazoa > Arthropoda > Insecta > Hymenoptera > Pteromalidae > Philotrypesis > Philotrypesis tridentata. The sequence continues at coordinate 46,355 of JACCIB010000425.1, forward strand.
TTGGCATAAGATACCTACATATTAAGGCAATTATAAAGACCCGCTCTGCAATTTCCCAATCGATTCAGAACGTCACAGTCTGGGCATTCTCTGGCTGTAACTCCAAATTTATTACATAATTGGCAAAAAATATCCGAATTTTCTCGGGCTGGACAACGATTTGCTTTATGACCCATCTGTTGGCAGTTAAAACATTTCGTATCAGGATACCTGTTAGCAAAATGGCCTTCCTTTCCACAGGAATAACATTTCTTCGGACCTTGTTGAGAATTCCCTCGTTGACCCTGAAAAGTTCCTCTACCCTGAAAATTTCCGCCACCTTGTCCTCCATTACCCTGATTTCTCATATTACCCCAACCCGATGACTGTTGCTGCGGCTGCTGCTGTTGCTGGTTTGACCATTTTGATTTTGTTGATTCAAATCATCCACATTCTGACCAACTGCCACCTTCACTTTAGCTTGTTCCTTCGCCGGAGCTTCACCCATGATGTTTTCTGCAGCATCAGCTTTGCTTACCACTATCTTCTTGGAAGGTTTATTCTTCACCGGTTTAGGCACGACAGTATCCTCTACCGCCATTTTAATTACCTTTTTATCAGTTTCTTTTGGAATAAAAACAGCACCTGGAAGCTTCATTTTCTCTTTCGAAGGTGGAAGCTCCTAATATTCATTAATCCCTTTGACTCTCCCATGAAGAAACTTCTTTCCTCTTAACTCGGTACCAGTTAGCTGCTATGCCAGTGAACAAACACGCTACAGCCGTCAACATCCTTTCATCCGGAATATTTTCACTCCTTCGACAATCCTCCATCTGATCCAGAAAATTTTCCGCCACAACTCTATCTTCTGTACCATGAAATTTATGACACCAACTTTGCAATGTCTTCACTAAATTACCATGGTACTGTGTAGATCGAAAATCTCTTCCACTATTTCCACCAATATCCCTAAAATCTCGGCGTTCATCTACTGAATCTGCCTGAGTGTGTCTAAAATCTCGGTCAGTATTACCTCCGGTAACAACACTCTGATTATATAATGGCTTAAAATTTCGTCTGCCACTTAAATAATCTTCTCCACTATTTACCACATACGGCATTGAAGAAATCGTTGTAGTAATTCCTCCTGTCGCCGCTGAAGTGCCAACTGACGACTTTGTCCAAGGAAGATTTACATACATCCCCTGTACTTTATTTTTCCGTTGAACTTCCTCCACCTGTGAGTTGAATGGAGACTCTTGCACCTCACATTCAATTCTCCTTCTGAGATCCACAAATTTCGGCTTCGTGCCCGTCCCCGTGACAGTTTTGACACCTCCCGCGGACGTGACTATTGGCTCCGAAAACCTGAAATGCTCCACCGGAGGCGTTGAATAATATACTGACAACCCCGGTAACTCGCTAAGCGAAGTCGTCACCGTGGTAGTCGTGTTACCAGAAATCGTTGTGATAATTGACGTCGTCGGTGCAGTTTCCTCTAATGATAGCAATGACGCCGCAATATCCAATTCGTGTCTATCCTCCACCGCCATTTCCAGTGCCGGTTTCAGCAATTGCTCATTTGAGAATAACACCTCTCTCTCGTCCACTTCCTTGTACCATGGAACATTTTCGACGCCTTGCACCATCAAATTGGCCCTGAATAATCTTTCCGCTATCTCCCTATCGGAACCTAGCGTACTCAAACTCTGTCTTTTCAATTCATCCTTTACTTCCTCTATATCAGCAGCCACAATCTGGCGCATGCGCGCCCGAAATTCCCGCTTTTGTAGCGCAATTACCGCCACATCCAAATGAAATCTCTACAAAAAATGCAAATAAGGGACCCTACCTACACACACACACACACTACAATACGGGAAATTTTCACAACACAATTTGCGTTAGAGAAAATAAAGTGATCAAAAAAAATCTAAACTCCCAACAATCGTGTGGGAAATACAATTATATATAATCCAAAGATAAACAGGACAATCAAAACTGAGGATAAAAAACAATATCCCCTATAATCTTCCTAAAAAAACCACTATTCAGGAAAAAAAACCAATCTTCCTGAGAAGAGAATTTCCACCATGCAAAAAACAATCTTCCTGGAAAAAAACTCCACTACACGTGTCTTAAAAAAAGTCTTGAAGCAGATATATAACTTCCTGAAAGAAAAGAAAAATTCCTCTACACTTATTCCTGGGAATAAATTCGTATCTGATATATAACTTCCTGAAAAAAAAAAAATTCCTCCACACTATTCTTCAGAAAGAATTTGTATCCGATACGTAACTTCCTGAAAGAAAAATTCCTCTACACTTATGATATCAAATACTACATGGGTGTTCCTGGAAGTTAAAAAAAATTCCTCCAGAAATCCTGTAAAGTCAAATTTTCCTCCACACCAATAAATCAATATAAATAATAATAGCAAATACCATCAATAAATTAGCATAATGATAATAAAATTTGCGACGTAGCAATAATTATTGCTGCGTCGTGAACATTATTATACGGCCAGCTGATTCACTCTCGGCGAGATGACAGCTCCTGGAGCGGAGCCAGCGCTCGGTGGCGCTCGCAGGAGTTGCCTCTGACCGGCCGCGTGCGGAGCGCAGGATGTGAGCTCCCGAGTCCCACCTGCGCGGCGCGCCGGCGCTCGGGAGGGGGCACGGCAGGAAGCTAGCTAGCGGCGCACGCGCGGTCACATGCACGAGGCTGTGTGTGTGTGAGAGCGAGAGAGAGAGAATGATGCGCGCGAGCTGTTAGCGAGAGTGAGAGAGGGAGAGAGAATCTATGGCGCACGTGATAGCGGCGAGAGTGAGAGAGAGAGAGCATGTGGCGCGGGTGATGATAGAGGGGATAGAGAGAGAGCGCTCTCGATTATCGACCGTGATCGAGTGAGAGTGAGAGGGCGCCTGCTATCGGGCGATAGATTGGTGATGCAGGGAGCGAGATAGACGCGGAGTACTGTACAGTTCCCCTGTACAGTACATTACATGGCAGTAGAGGTTTTCTTTTCAGCATAGTGGAAACATGGCGGAGATCCATTTGGAGATTTCAGTTGGTATCTTAGGGTCTGTATGCAGTGACTCATATGGATCGATCAATGGAATTTGAATCTCGCGCTTCCAGTTTCGGTATCTATAGGGGGATCCACCGGATGGGGATTGATATTGATTGATTGATTGATTTTTATCAGTAAAGGGGGCACGAATTATGAAATTAGTCAAGGATATAGAGGGCGATAATTGTTTTCTCAACCAATGAATAAATTAAGATTTGGAAAAGAGGGCGCTGGAGGAAACTCACCGATACAGGAATAGATTGGTGGTAGTTCTGGAAAACCAATAGGGGATTTTTCTAGGAAAGAGGACCAATTATGTAATTTTGGAGGCTGGGCTTGCGCTTCCGTGAAGAAGGAGGTCGAGTGGGAAAATGCGGCATCCTTCCTCGATCGGAGCATCGGCCTCGGCCATTCTATCACTGGCAGTTGGTGAATACAGTTGTTTTTCCAGCAGTTATTGCCTTTTTCGCTCCTCTCTTGATTTTTGGGAAGCCATCTTGGTCGGGTATTTTGGAGGAATTTTCGAATCGAGGAGCTGACCAGGTGTTATCATTGGAGTTCTTGTGGATTATTTATAGAGGAATTTGGTGAGAGTTTGGTACCTTATTTAATATACGAGGGAAAAACATATAGAGGAATAATTTACATGTCGAGGAATAAGTGCCGCGTTCGATAGAGGATTTCTTCGCGCGTTTCAGCGGATGGCGGTTTTCCTTTTGTTTAATTAGAAGCAATCGTAGAGGAATTTTCGCGGCCCTTTTTTCTATTTAGCACTACTGAGCAGCCTTGGATTTAGTAATATGGCCGCGTGCCCATGACTTTATTTCGAATCATTACCAATTTGTTTGAACGGATAATACTTGTATAAGGAAATTAGAATATATTTGTGACTTATTAACCATTAATATCTGTGTTACCATTTTCAACCTGATTGCCACCACATTTCCCGCTTTTCATCCATTGCAGGGATACCACGAGCCAGGGTAAAAGAATAAAGCCGTGTGTTTAATAAATACTTTGTAAATAACTTGAATTCCCGCGCGGGCGGGAAAATTCCACGTTACAAATTAAATAAATAAATATAATTTGTGTGTATGTGTGCGTTCGCTACTAATTCAGAGCCTCCCAAATTCGCAAATAAGAGGAAAAAAAATTCTCCCCCAGGAAAAAAAACGAAAATATCGGAGATCCACAATCCAACATTAAATATCCGTATTACGTTGTATACTGCTATATACACTTAATGTTAATGGAATTTTAAAATTCCATATATATAAGTATGTGTGAATATGTGTATAACACAATATTCAAAGACTTTATCCCTCGGTGTTTTTTTTTTAATATTATATAAAAGAGTCTATCGATCTCTCCGAGGCAAGTGTTGGGAAAAAGGTAAAAATTAATTTATACCATTTTTCCTTTTGTTTCGACGTTTCGGTGAACACTGTCACCCTCTTCAGGAAACTGTCAATTTATTTTAATAAATAAAGAAGCATAATACAATTATAATGTGTGACAAATTATGACTTACATATAAAGGAGCACAACAGCCTATAGATCGAAATGTGTTTCTTCCCCGGCCAATCTCAGGCGGGGGAAGGAGAAGCGAGAATATTTATATATATATCCGGGGGGTCGCAGAACTGCTCTGGATCGCTGTAGTCGTCCAGGCTCGCAATCGGGTCCGTTGGTATATCGCGTTGCCGGTCGGGATCGGACGAAGGTGGCGTCTCTCGGTCGTCGCACGAGGTCGGGCGGTGCACGAATAATAGCGTGAAAATAGCACGGGCGCGGGAGGACGTGTGCGTAAGTCGGGCGTTATCGCAATACCGAAGATTATGCCGCGCGCGATACGGAAGGACGAGCCGGCCCTTGACACGACGTTGTCATATTTTGGCAACGCGTGATTGATGGGCCAGCAATGTCGCTTACTAAGGAACGCGCGCTCTCTCTCTTAATATCGGCCTAATATTAGGCGCTCTCTCACTCTCTCTGTCTCTCTCGTATACTAGTGTTCGCTGGTGGTTGCTAGAACATAAATGTGTATTAGTACATGGTATTTGCGTACGCCCGGAGAGGCGATAACGTGCATGTATTATGCAACCGTTATAGTACATACATATTGTTAATATTGTGTTAATACTTTTTGCCTGAAAATAATACTTGAAATATGCAACTCGTCCCGGCGTACCAGCTCGCGCTCACTACGCATATTCGGACGATAAGGGAGTACTATCCCAATACTACACTGTACGACAACAATAAAGAAATAAAGAAATTATTTTAAGAGAAATAAGATGGGTTTAATAAAAAATACAGAGGTTTAAATAAATGTTCATGTATTTTAAAGTTAATAATAAAAAAAATTGATAAAGGGATTTCCTCCACCTTTCTCTCTTTACAATTGTCGACCGTAGGCCATTACGGACGAAAAAAAAACTATCGAAGGAAAAAAAAATGTTTGGCGTCAATGCCTGTTGTAGAATAAAAAAAATCTGGCGTCATTGCCTAACTAACATTAATCAGCCGATATGCCTGCGGTTCCGAGAGAGGATGGGGGAGGGAGGAAAAAAAACAAATGAAAAGGAGGGTGTGTGGTGGGCGAAGAATGTTCGGCCGAGAGCCCGGTCGGCTATTACTTTTTGAACCGCGTGCAGTATGACAGGTCCGTGCCATGAACCGGAAAGTTGGTACAATCCTCCATCTTCACGATTCCGCGTTCTCCGCAGATTGGGCATCGTAGACCGGGCACCGTGAACCATGGTCCGGTCGTGTGCGCGTGCTGCAATTTCGCCAGGCGCTGTTGCTTCTTGGCTCGCTTGAACTCCTCTTCCAGGGTTGACGAGTGTGGAGGAGCCTTGGGGATGGCGCCTGTCGAGGTTGATGGCGCAACTACAGCCGGCTTATCTTCCGCGATAGTCACTTTTCTGGGAGCCGGTAGAGTGTTCGTCCATCCCAAACTTTTTGAACGTCCGATGTTGGTTGACTCCGGACTGGCGATCGATCATTCGGCCGTGCTTTTGCTGGAGCTTGCTGGAGTGGCCTGCGCCGGGCGATTATTTTCATCCGTTCGTACGGTCGCAGTTTTACGCGTCGTGCTCTGCAGGTGTCTTAACGTTTCCGTGATTTTTATGTCGGTCGGCAGATCGTTGCGTCTCTCGAAGCGCTGACGAATTTTTTTACCGATGTCGAGCACTTCCTGCAGAGCTGCTATCTACTGGTCACGCACCAGTGCGGCCTTGTCTCGGGCAACTGCCCTCTTCTCCATCATCTGATGAAACTGGGCGTGTTCGACAAGTTCATAAATATTCGGACTCACAATGCGGTTGATTTTGAAGGGGCCGATGTAAGGCGGAGCGAGTTTCACTGCGACGCCCTCAGCTGCGGACGACAGTATTCTATTCTTCTTTAGCACAAGTTCGTCGACTGAGTATTTCACGTCTCTGTGATGAGCGTTGAAGTACTTAGCTTGTCGTTGCTGCGCTGCTTTGGCGTATTCATTCGCTAACTCTTGCAAAACTTCTAAATCTTCCATTCTTCTCTTCCAGTTTTCGACAGCGAGTTTCGCTTCTTCAGACATTGCTGCAATCTCTTCTTGGCGAAGCAACGTCAAATTTAACAGGGCTGGCGAGGTCTGTAGAGACTCCTGAACCGCGGTGTTTATACTGAAGGTGAACTCAGCAATGTGTTCATCCCAGTTTTTGTGATGACCGTCTAAAAATTCGCGAATCAACGTTTTAATTGTACGGTTGGCTCGGTCGACCGTATTCGGCTGAGGGTGGTAGGGAGGTGCGTACGTATGGTGTACGACTCTCTCTTGGAGAAATGTATCCATCGCTTTATTGCGGAACTCAGTACCATTGTCCGAGAAAAATACCTTCGGAGTACCAAACCGTAAAAAGATTTGTTCGCTCAGGTGTTTTATGATAGTTTGAGTATTCGCCTTTCGAATGGGGATACATTCGATCCCCATCGGGTAAACATGTCTTGAATTACCAAGAAATATTCAAAGCCATGAGTCGATTTCGGCAGCGGTCCCATAACATCTCCAGCTACCGTTTCCCACGGTCGAGAGAAATTGCGATTGCCCATGTGTCCAGCAGGTTTACGCTGTTCAGGCAACGAAGATAGATCTTAATAGAAGCACAAAGCCCTACCCCCAAGTGAGGCGACTTGAGCGTTAGTTAGTACCCCCACATGCGGCGACGCGACGGTCGCATCACTAGATTCCCCAGCATACAGCCGATAACCCAATATGCCGCTGATATAACAGCTTGCGCTGCGGTCGGTAACGTATCGGCGTGTATGATAACAGTTACCCAAAGATCGGGAATTGACAAAATATGCACTGTAACCGTATTTACTACTTAGTGCAATACCTGAAAACAATAAAATAAACCGTAAATGCTATAACAACAACTTAAACCCAAACTCTTATACTCAAACACCAACGGGGGGCACAACTTAAATATTATATCTAGTCATATCATGTCATCGGTCATGTTAGTCCATTGGATTGTATACCCGATTCATAATCCTTTTGACGAGGGTTCGAATCTCATGAAACTTTTTTTTTCTGTTAATTTAAGCAAATTTTTAGTGGTAATGAAGCAATAATATATTACAAAATAAATTTGCAAGTTATGCAGTAATCTAAAATCTACGTTAGTACCAGAAATTTTTTGTGTTATTTATAATATATTATCATAATATTATTTGTTTTCTGTTAAAGATATTTATTATATTACAACAAAATATAAGTCTAAATTAGTCAGTGTAACGTACACTTTCTTTAGTATTATCCATAATCAGCAATGAACTTATTTGCATACCTATTAATAATAAATTTAATTGTTAACGCAATCGCATTGCTTATTTATTAATATGTATGCACATGCGATTATAAAAAGGTACTTTAACAATTTTTCAAATTCGAATTTCGAACTGCAGCAAAGGCGCGCGCTACATTACGTATACATATGTATACATTCAATGCGACTGTCCATTTTTTTTAACCGCGACTTGTTATAGCTCGATTGTCAATAGAGCAAGCACGTGCATCGCGGCTTACTCTCTCGTGTACAATCGTGATCGCAAGTTATTTAGTTGATTTCGCATTATTGTATAGTAATCGTGAATTAGTTATCGAGTAGTAATTAAATCGTACTGCGTGTCGCGCATTGATCGTGTGTAGATTGCGTGTAGATTGCGTGTAAACATGCCGCGAAATCAGTGTTGTTTTCGGCAGTGCTGCAGTTCGAAGGCGAAGAATCCCACGTTCTCTTTTCATCGCTTTCCCACTAAACATCCTGAAGTGTAAGTCCTGAAGTGCATTTTTTACGGATGTTACATACAGTGTCTATATACTGTTGCTCTAATTTTTTTTTTGTGCACATGCTTAATATACATGTGGAAATGTAAACGTATGCCCAGATACAGCATTAGAGCGTATGCATACATATCTGTGGCTTACAGGAAGAACCACTCAAGTGACATTTTCGTGTTTTCCAGAAAAAGCGATTTCAATGTTTGGAGTAATACGTAAGATCGAAATGTCAGAGAAAATATCTAATTATTGGCTCATGTGATTAGGTATCTGATACGAATACAACCGTAGTATTACATTTGTAAATAGTTTCTTTCTCGACGCGCAAGCTAAACAAATTGCTCAAGTTAAGTGGTTTAAATCGGGAAAAGCCTAGTATTTTTTTCCAATTCTAAATTTAAGAATAAATAATTTCTTTAATACCTAATTAAGTCTTAATACGTTTGTGTTTAACTTTACTTAATATTAGAAAAAAAAACGTTCCGAGAATCCTAGGATTTTTTAGAAAAATTCGTTGTTACTTTTTGTTATTTCTTTAATGTAAAAATATATGTAGGGATAAGAGTTGATCAGAATTAAATTTTCTACAAAATACAAATAAGTTTGAAAGCAAAATTAATTTTCTACATTGCTAAATTGCTAAATAAAAAAAATTATGTTTTGCATTTTCATATTGCCACAGTTTGCAATCTTTTTATTGGATAAACACTCACACATGATTTTTAATACGAACAACGTGAAAATTCAATATTTATATTTCAGAATAGTGTCTTATTATAAATTTATTTATTCTAAAAATTCAAATTGCTGTCGGATTGGATCCAGGAACGATAATTGAATCCAACTGCCTTTAATAGAGAATTTATGACATACTTAACAAACGCTAAAATGGAATTTTCTTAATATTAAAATTTAACACTTTTAATAAAAATGTTTTTTACTTCGGTGAATTTTAAAGTTAAAGAAACGTGACAAAATGCATTTGTATAAAAAAGCAGAATGCAAATTGTGTAAAAAGTCGTTCATTTAAAGAAAAAACTAGTTAAGATCGAAGCAATAGGAGCCGAAATGAAAAATTTATTTCAATCGACGATTACGCCGAAACTGTTTGATATTTTTTGTTGAAATTTGCTACAGTGCTTATTGAAATAATAGTCTAAAATATACCAATTTTCCCCGTTTTTGTTCCCGGTTTTTTTTATTTAAAATGACTGATAAACCATGCGAAATCAGCGCTCACTGATGCACGGTGGTGGAGGGACCGCTGTTGTGGGGGCGGGCAAGATTCGTACACTTTAGGTGTCAATTAATTATCTCGGCGCCCAAAGCAGCTAATACAATAATTTTTTTTATTTGACGTGTTTTTTTATCAACTTTAACGCTATGCCATTTAAATTGTTATAGGTGCAACGCAAACGCCTGAAATTCACAATTTTTCAGAAAAGCACTTTTGTAGATACATACACAACTTCTATATCCAATGGATATTTAATATTATATAAAAATTATGTATGGAATTTCTTCATCTTAATGAAATCTTTCGATTCATGATATAAAAAGTGGTTCGTGTCGTTTTTATTTTTTAGAAACAAGTTTTTAATGCAACGTATATATGGTTTTAGCATACTATGTATAGAAAAATTGTTATTTCGACTGGTTTTATCAAATCAACTTAAAAACCTATTATCGTGAGAGCACAGTGGAGTTAGGAGATGGTCCAGAGGTCTCTTGCGAAATGTCATCTCGAGATGGGATGCTACGAGATGTTTTCGGCAAAAATAAGATATTTCGAACAATTTTTTTCTTCGTGTATATATCATGCAATTAAGGGATGGTACAGGGGTTTCTTGCGAGATCTCATTTCGATATGGGGTCCAGATGATCGGGATGTTGCGAAATGTTTTCGGCAAAAATGAGATATCTCGACTAAAGTTTTTTTTATATATGATAGAGTTAGTTAGGGTATGGTCCAGTGGTCTTTTGCGAGATGTCATCTCGAGATGAGAGGGGGGGGGGTTCAGACGATCGAGATGCTACACGATAATTTCGACAAATATATGATATTCTGAAAAAAAATAAAAAGCAAAAATTGTAACTTTTATAAAAAATGTAAACGGAAAGGGGGTTTGTTGACACCACATTTCAACAAATAATATTAATAAAATATTAAAATGTATTAAAAAATTTAGATATTAAATTTTTTTTTATAATAATCGCAAATAGCATGACTTTTGAATACGCGAGCAAAGCGAGCGTTTAGTTTCTAGTTATAATTTTATTAAATTAATTAAAAATGTCAAAAGTAACGTATTTACAGAAGTATTTTTATTCATAGTTTGAAGAAATGGTTAGAAGAAATTGGGGATGATGCACTTTCGAAGTTAGCTGACAGCGAGACTGGTCTCAAGAAATTAAAGGAGAAAAGGGTTTGTAGCTCACATTTTTCACAATCTGATTACATGTTTAGTCTTTCTAGGCCTTTGCTTAAATCTGATGAGGTGCCGAAGGTTAATTTAAGCAACTCCTCAGATTCTACTAGTCATTCTACAGCAGCTGAAAATCAGTTCGAATCTAATGCAATAAATATTTCATTTAATTCAGTAGATTCAAGCAATGTCAGGACTTCTGTAGACACCATTGTTCCTAATATCCCATTAAATTCAGTAGATAAAAGCAATGTTGAAATTCCTGTAACTGACGTTGTTCCTCAGGCTTTAGATGAATTTTCAAATATTTCAATAAACTCAGTAGAATCAAGTAATGTCCAAATTTCTGTAGACGAAGTTCCTCAAAATTTAGATGATATTTTAAACGTTCCACTAAATTCAGTAGAAGTAATTAATGATGAAATTCCTTTAAAAAATGTTGTTCCTAAAAGCTCATCTATTAAGTCCGTAAAACGTAAAGTAAATAACCGTAAACCAACGTCATCCGTCTCTTTAAAAAGATTAAACTTTCGAAACCAGACACTTTTGCGAGAAAATAAATCATTAAGACAGAAATTACATAGAATCGAGAAACGTAACACACAGGGCCAATTAAAGTTGTCAAAACAGCAAATCCTTGACGGTGCTTCCAATTTTTTGAATGATAATGTAATGTCATACTTGAAAATGCAATTAAATCATGATAAACAAAGAAAATGGGATGAAAACGAAAAGCAATTTGCTTTAGGTTTTTATTACAAATCTCCGAAAGCTTATAAATATTTAAGGGAACATGAAAATCATTCTTTGCCATCAATTTCGACAATTAGACAGTGGGTTAACGTCATGGATTTAAAACCAGGTAAAAATGAAGCTTTAATGAAACAATTAAAAATTAAATTAGAAGGTAAATGCGATTTGGAAAAAAATGCCGTTTTAATGTGGGATGAAATGAGCTTGCGATCCGGACTTGAATTTAATATCAAAGAAGATTATGTAGAAGGATTTCACGATTTGGGCAATTACGGCGGGCGCCAATCCACGATGGCAAAATCAATGTTAGTTTTTCTATTAAGTGGATTAACTTATGACTGGAAGCAGCCTTTCATGTTTTTTCCAACTGATGGTCCTGTTCCGGGTACTAAATTAAAAGAAATCATTGAAGATGTTTTGAAAATCACGGAAGATGTAGGGTTTAAAATTCGACACATGATTTGTGATCAAGGAGCTACCAATCAAAAGGCCATTTCTTTACTAAATATTGATGCAGATCGACCGTATTTAGAATTTCAGAAACGTAAAATCACTTCTGGATTTGATGGGCCGCACGTTTTTAAATGCATTAGAAATAATTTGATGAAGAGTAACGTAGTAATTAATAAAGATGAAGTTTCGTGGAGTTCAATCTGTGATTTAAGAGAAATTGAGCGTTCAAAAGTTTGCAAATACGTACCAAAATTAACAGACCGGTACCTTAACCCTAATAATTTTGAAAAAATGAATGTTATTTTAGCGACGCAAATTTTTAGTAATTCAGTTTCCGCGGCTCTAATGACAGGTGTTCTAACCGGAGATATAACTAATCCAACGGCGACTGCTACAGCTAATTTTTGTAAAAAATTAAATGATATTTTTGACTGCATAAATGCTAGGAGCTCCAGCTATCGCAATCCTTTAAAACGCGGTTTGTCGGAACAAGATCCTCAAGTGGAAAAATGTTTGCGAGAAGCGATTCCATGGGTCGAGCAATGGAAAATGTCTGGCGGTAAAAATCCGGATTGTTTTAGTAGCTTAATTATAACTATAAACCGTATATTAGAATTGTGGACCTAATTAAAAACAGAAAATATACTTTATTTATTAACTTCTCGTTTAAACCAAGATAAAATCGAAAACTTCTTTGGAAGAATGAGATCACGATCGGGGGATAATGACAATCCAACAGTCATGCAGTTTCGTAGAAACTATCAATACGCTTCTATGCTAACATTGCTTGTGCCACCGGTCGGAACAAATTGCGAACCAGATGAAGCGCGATTATTAATTTCTGATTTCAATAAAATTGATGAAAATGATGATGACACGAGTAAAGAAAAACGCGATTTAAAGAACTCTGAAATTAACAAAAGAATAGACGCGTGGTTCATTAACAAAGATGCCGAATTATTATTAAATGATGATCTGCAACAGACAAATAATGATAATGTAATTGATAACAGGGATCTGATCTTGAACAATGCAGCAAAAAATATGCTGCAGGTTATCTCGCGTATAAATGTTTAAATAAATTCAATTGCGATGAGTGTCAACAGTATTTGATCGATAATGACAAAGTTTTAGATTCAAAAGCTGATTTCCTGTTGATGTGGAAAGCATACCCTGCTGGAAAATTGAGCATAAAATATGGGCTCGAGAACACTGTCTGCGCAGAATTGCAGAACACTATCTAGTATGATAAGTGCCCACATTCGGTCCAGATTCTGTTGAGGGCTTCATGTCCTGAGTTATCCCATAACATAACCTCAACTTCACGTACTCAATCATAGGAGTTATCGACCTTTTAAATTAATGTAACATGATATAATACATTGCGCGGTCATCGTTATTTAATTATTATTTTATTCAGACCCTTCCGCACTGCAATTATGCCTGTATAAACTACACTCTGAGTACAGCGTATGAAGACTCGAGAGTATAGCTATATATACTGAGCAGCTGTATATACGCATGAGATGTGCGCTGCGCGTGCGCATAAGCTTTCGCGCTCTCTCTCTCTTTCTCTCTCTGTCTCCCTCTCTCTTATACGCTGTAACCTCAAATGAATAGATAAACAGAATTTTTAACAGATTCTGTTCTGGTTGCCGTCTCGTCACAGCTGCTAAATCTGGGCACGGTCTGGTACAGAATCTGCCCACTCCACAGAAATTTTAACAGATTCTGTACAGAAGTGCCTCAATTTTCCCACAGGGTATCCTTCCATACAAGGCTTACCTTACGGAACTTTAAAAGTTCCTACAAAAGATTTCTTTTCTGAGGTTTTATTTATGTATAATGTTTTTGAAAATGAATTTTTAAAATCAGCTCACTTTTCTAATTTATTAGAATATTTATTCAGCTTAATTAAACAACAAATGATTGCAAAGCAGAGTCAATTTCTTACTAATCGTGTATGTTTGCATCATCGAGAGTTCCTAATTAAATTATTTCTTAAATCGCACATTTTTAGCCATCTTAAATGGATTACAAAAGATCATAGAGACAAGAAAGTTAATAAGCGATCAGCTTCTACAACTGAACCAAAGCCTTTAAAAAAGTTGCTTAAATTAAATTCGTAATTGTATATTTGTTTAGTTATTAGGTGTTGTAATAAATATTTAGTTTCAGGCCGTCACCAGATTGTGTTCCAGAGCAGCTTTATTTTAATCTATATTTTAATTTTATATTAAATAATTAAGTAAGTGGCCTGTATGCGTGTACATATTTCTTACAGGGATTGTTCCAGAGCAGTGGCAGTATTTTTTTTTCCTAGCCTAAACCAGGTCACGGTATCATCGGACGTCGAGGTGGGACTAGGCTAGCACCACATTTTATTTTAACTATAAATTTCATAACAAAAATGTTTATGAGATTTATGTTACCGTAAGATGATCGGCCGATGGTGATACGCGCGTAATCAGTCGCATAGTTAGTTTTAAGCTATCCTGTCTTGTTCTTTTTCTTCTTTTGTTTATTATTTTAACGCATACACGCTATTAAAACTATACACAAAAGATATTAACAGATATCGGTGCTAAATTCTTGCTTGTATAATACAATTTGTCTTTATTTCTGTATAAAATCATGTTTTGCGGAGTGTTTAATGTTTTTGTGTACATTTTATTCAGCGTCTTTGCATTTTTATTCATAAAAAGGGCATAACTCTGAGAATTTTTACTGTAAATAATACTCATTTTTCTTTTTCTAGTTGCTGATTCTTCGCGCGGGATCTAGTGGTTTTAGGGCTACCTTTACGGAAAAAAAATAATATTTAAATTTAGTACCGGATGTTAACTTTAGTTTCTTGTTTAAAATTTTTTCCCTGAAGGATGGCGATGGACACCACAATATTATTTGGAATAATTACTAAAAATCTTTTTAAGTGCTTTAATATTATCTGTTCGATAATATTGAAGTCTATTTATAGTATAATGTTATGTTTTAGTATTTTCTAACTTTGTTAAATAACTTATTCCAAATAAAATAATTTAAAAAAGTCCAACGCGCTGATAACAGTACCTGCTGGATAGTGCGGAAACCTGTTAACAAGAAAAAACTTAATTTGTTTTTATATTTTGTTTTATTCGCCTTCAAAAATACTTTCTCTAATATTATTACATATAGCTATATATTGTTATATTTTATGTGCAAAAGCTATAAAATTTTACTCAGTTCAATTTATAAATAGGCAATAAATTATAAATTGATATGAATTAATTATTAGAAATTAATTAATAAAAATCACACAATTCTGATAATAACGTAGATTTTGGATTACTGCTAAAAATGTGCTTAAATTGACAAAAAAAAAGCTTCCATAAGATTCGAACCTTCGTCAAAAGGATTGAAAATCGAGTACACAATCCAATGGACCAACGTAACCGATGACGTGATAGGAGTCGATATAATATTTAAGTTGTGCCCCCCCCCCCCGTTGGGGTTTGAGTATAAGAGTTTGGGTTTAAGTTGTTGTTATAGCATTTACGGTTTATTTTATTGTTTTTATGTGTTGAATATTGTATAAATATTATACTCTTTGCTTGTTGTTCTATGAATTAATACTGGTCGCGCCATCTCTTGTATATATATGATTTTGTACATCGAGACAAGCGCGACTCCAAAAACGCGGATACGCGAGTATGTAAACACACATATATAGATACACACTATAGAGAAGAGCGCTCGCATATACTGTACTCGCGCTTATTCTCTCTCTCGCTTGTAAGTCTCGGAAGGAGACAGTCATGTCCGACGACACATCACACATTGTAATAAAGTTACTTATTATTAAAAACAACCTCACTAATTTTCCACCACTCCAACATGGTAGCAGAGCGTGGTTGGAAATTTTTTATGCCGTACGTGACTTTTTTTTAAACAAAAGTGCAGTAAGACATATTAAAATGTGCTAGTGAGGTGTGAGAGCCACGTGGAAAATACAAAAGTGTTCCAGTGAAAAATAATTGAACTAAGAAGAGTTCAAAAAGAAATATAAGTGAAAATAACAAATAAAAGTAGTCTAGAAGAGACTGATAAAAACATTTTTGTGAAAAATTGAAGAAAAAAGTGTGATGCGAAGAGATTACGGTCGGCACACATAAAACGTGTTTAAGTGACGTGATAGAGCACATGGAAAATTTTATGAATTTGCACAAATAATTAATGATCGAAGAAAATAAGGAAACACTAAGTGAAAAAATTAGAAAAACAATTTTGAGAAAAGTTATAAAAATAACCAAAGAAGTTTGTGTTTTGAGAAACGAAATTTACACAAAAATAAGTGAATACGAAATGGCTCAAGCAAAAGTTGAAGATATAATTATACCAATTTTTGACGGTGTAAATTATACCAGTTGGAAAACAAGATTAATGATCTTGCTTGAATATAAAGAATGTCAAGAGCACATAAAAAGAGAAAGAATTGCCTCAGACACAGAAGCTGATTGGAAGAAAAAAGATCTCAAAGCACGTGCAATCATAACAAGTGCTATCTCAGATAAGCAGCTTGAATATGTAAGTGAATGCATAACAGCGTGTGAGATGATAAAAAGGTTTGACAAAATGTATATAACACAGTCAACAGCCTTACAAATGTTGCGAAGAAATAAAATAGAAGAAATCAAACTTAAAAGTTATAGAGAAATCGAAGAATTTTTCGTAGACTTCGAAAAAGCCGTAAATGATTTTAAAAGTGCTGGCGGTAAGATAACAGAAGCAGAAAAGATAAACTATTTACTTCGAGCACTACCATCAACTTACAGTTATATTGGTGATTTTCTTGATGTGATACCCAAAGAACAACATACGGTCGATTATGTTAAATCGAAAATAAAAGAAAAAAATTTACATAACATAGACCATAACAAAAGTGATAGCAAAAGCAATGTAAGCACTTTCAACACGAAAATAAAGGGAAATTGCTATAATTGCGGAAAATATGGCCACGCGCAAAAAGACTGTTGGACTGGACAACAGCAAGGTCAAAGCAGCAGCACTCAACCAAGTCGAAATAAGCGAGGAAGAGGTAGTCACAGAGGCTTCAGAGGCAGAGGTCGAGGCAGAGGACAACATTCATCGCACAGCACGAAAGAGCAACACGAAGATTACGCGAGCGAGTCATGGTCAACGCAAGTATATACACCAGAGACAAATAAGGTAAATTTAGAAAGTGATTGTAACGGTAGCGAAAATCGAAAGAAAATCTTTTGGTTATTAGACAGCGGTTGTACCGATCACATTGTACGCGATGATAATTATTTTGAAAATTCTGTTATTGTGAAAAAACCGATAGATGTCAAATTACCTAACGGTAAAACGCTCAAAGCTACAAAAGTAGGAAATATACAAATTTATTTTGAAAATTATTATAGTAAAAAATATGTAAATCTAAACAATGTTTATTTTGCAAAAGATCTAAAGCAGAACATATTAAGTTTTTCAAAAATAACTGCAAGTAATACGATAGTAGCTAGAAATGATAGCGCGAAAATTTATAACAATAATAGAGAATTAATTGTAGTTGCAAATAAAGTAAATAATTTATATTATATAAAAGGTTTTCTAGTGAATGAACAGAAAGAAAAATGTATAAATGCAGTAAAAATAACCGCGAAAGAAAAATGGCACAGAGCATTAGGTCATGTTAATTTTCAATACTTAAATAAATTAGTTAAAGAAAAATTAGTTGAGGGATTGCCAGATAAAATTGAAAACACTGATATGAAATGTGCAAATTGCATTCAAAGTAAAATGGCAAATGTACCATTTCAAAATAATCGAACAAAAACTTCTGAAATTTTAGAATTAATTCATACTGATTTAAATGGACCGCATTAAACGACTGGTTATGCCGGAGAAAAATATTTCTTAACTTTTGTCGATGATTACAGTAAATGCACGCGAATATTTTGTATTAAACATAAGTCTGAAACTGCAAGTTGTTTTATAGAATTTGTAAATTTAGTTGAAAATAAGTTTAACAAAAGGGTTAAGAAAATACAGTGCGATAATGGCAAGGAATATTTGAATAAGGAGATTTACAATTTTATTAAGTATAAGGGAATAGAATTATTACCATGTCCACCGTACACGCATGAATTGAATGGTGTAGCGGAAAGATACAATAGATCAGCAATGGACATAGGCAGATGCTTACAAAGAGAAGCAAATATAAATAGGCGATATTGGCCTGAAATTATTAAAACGGTAGCTTACTTGAAAAACCGCACTATAGCAAATACTGTAGAAAATAAAACTCCTTACGAAATATTCTTTGGCACAAAGCCAAACGTTAATCATTTGAAAATTTATGGTAGTAAAGTTTTTGTCCGAATCCCAGAGGTCAAAAGACAAAGTAAATGGGATGACAAGGCAACAGTAGGAATATTAGTAGGTTATACAGAAAACGGTTACAGAGTTTTAGTAAATAACAAAGTTATTAACACGAGACATGTACAGGTTGTCGAAGAAGACACAAAAATAATTTGTCTTAACGAATCAGATGAAAAGCATGAAAGTTGTGAATCGGAAAATTCTGAAAGCGATTCAGAAGAATATGATAGTGTTGTCAGCAACACAAACAAAAATTTACTTATCCCTACTTCTTCTCTCGAGAAAAGTAGAGATAATTTAATTACAGAAATCAATGAAAATGATATAAATAGTGAAAATGAAAACGAAATTAATTTGAAAGAACCGAGAAGGTCAAAAAGAAAGAAAAGTCCTGTAAATAGATACGGTGATCCTATAGCGCATTTTATTTATATTAATAACATCGATGCAAATGTACCTCATAAATTCGAGGAGGCGATAAATTCGAGCGAATCAAAACAGTGGAAAATTGCAATGAATTCAGAAATCGAAAGTTTAAAGAAAAATAAAACTTGGAAATTAGTAGAGAAGCCATTAAACAAAAAAATCATTGATGTCAAATGGGTATTTAGACGAAAAAACGATAATACCTATAAAGCCAGATTGGTAGTTCGCGGCTTTCAACAACGAGAACATATAGAAAACGTTTACTCACCCGTAGGAAAAATGCAAACACTTAAAATATTATTATCATATTGTTGTAAAAATGATTTGTTTATTGATCAAATGGATGTAGAAACAGCTTTTCTGAACGGTGAAGTAATATCAGAGGTTTATGTAAATCAACCAGAAGGCTATGAAGTAGGAAATAACAAAGTCTGTAAATTGCAAAAAGCATTATATGGTTTACGAGAAAGCCCAAGAGCTTGGTATAATTGTTTTCATAAGTACATGGAAAAATTAAATTTCGTGAGAAGTAAACATGATTATTGTTTATATATAAATAATGCAAGCAGAGATTCAATATATATACTAGTTTTCGTAGATGATTTATTAATCTGTTGTAAAAATAGAAATAAAATAAATGAAATAAAATCAAAATTAATGGAAAATTTTGAAATGAAAGACTTAGGAAAAGTCAACCAATACATAGGAATAAACATTGATTATAATAAGAATGAAGGCAAAATGACACTAAGCCAAACAAAATACATTGAATCTTTAGCTGCAAAGTATAATCTAGAAAATGCAAAATTGTATAACACTCCTATGGAGACGAGTCTAAAATTAGAAAAAGCAACTGAACAAAATGAGTCAATAAAGTATAGAAACTTAATAGGAGAATTACTTTATATAAGTACTGGTACGAGACCAGATATCTCATATAGTGTAAACTACTTGAGTAGATTCCAAAGTTGTTATAATGAAACTCATTTCAAATATGCTTTGAGAGTATTAAAATATCTAGTGAATACCAAAGATCTAAAATTAACGTATTTTAATAATTTAAAATGTGATTGCATGGTAGACTCAGATTTTGCCGGAGACAATATAGATAGAAAATGCACAACTGGATATATTATAAGATATTATGGAAATCTGATTTATTGGAAAACAAATAAACAAAAAAATGTAACGAAATGTTCAACCTTTGCAGAATATACGGCTATGTCAGATGCAATAACCGAAGTAATATTTGTAAGAAATCTGCTAAGTGAAATGTTTAAAGAAAAATTCAATGAAAGAATAAACATATACGAAGACAATTCAGGTGCAATAGCGATTGCAAAGTTTGGAAATTATACAAAAAATTCAAAGCACATCGAAGTACAATATTACTACATTAATGAATATTATGAAAATGGAATAATCGATATTATAAAAATAAATTCAGAGTTAAATCTAGCTGATATATTAACAAAAAGTTTGAATAGAGAAAAGTTCACAAAACACAGAAAAGCATTAAATATACTTGAAAATTGCAAAAGCGACAAGACTGAATGTAAAAGCAAAGAATATAAATTTAAGGAGGCGTGTTGAATATTGTATAAATATTATACTCTTTGCTTGTTGTTCTATGAATTAATACTGGTCGCGCCATCTCTTGTATATATATGATTTTGTACATCGAGACAAGCGCGACTCCGAAAACGCGAATACGCGAGTATGTAAACACACATATATAGATACACACTATAGAGAAGAGCGCTCGCATATTCTGTACTCGCGCTCATTCTCTCTCTCTCGCTTGTAAGTCTCGGAAGGAGACAGTCGTGTCCGACGACACATCACACATTGTAATAAAGTTACTTATTATTAAAAACAACCTCACTAATTTTCCACCACTCCAACATTATGTATTGCACTAAGTAGTAAATACGGTTACAGTGCATAGTTTGTCAATTCCCGATCTTTGGGTAACTGTTATCATACACGCCGATACGTTACCGACTGCAGCGCAAGCTGTTTATCGGTGACATATTGGGTTATCGGTAGCATGTCGAGATCTAGTAATATACGACCGTCACGACGCCGCATGTGGGGGTACTAACTAACGCTCAAGTCGCCTCACTTGGGGATAGGGCTTTGTGCTTCTATTAAGATCTATCTTCGTTGGTTCAGGTTTACATTGTTGGCAGGTGGGGCAAGTTCGAACGTAGTTCTTCAAATCTTTTGTTTAACGACGGCCAATAGTATAATAGTGCTACTCGTTGCCGAGTCTTCTTACGACCAAAGTGGCTGGCTGTTGGTTGGTCTTGACATTCGATCAGAGCTTGCTCGCGTTTCTCCTGTGGAAGCTCTAGTTTCTAGGCGTTTTCATCTTCCATGACTCCTTCGAGGAATGCATTCGACTGATACGAGAACAACTTGCTGCTGACGATTTTGCTACCCGGATTTTCGAGTGGTTTTTCAACTACCTCTCGTCGTCGCGTCAGATACCAGTCATCAGTTGTCTCGTCCTCTGGATTGATACTAGCCAGGGTCGGGCGATTTTCTTCTAAGTCGTCATCTTCCTCGTGCATTCGTGACAATGCGTCTGGAACCAGGTAAGATGATCCTGCTCTATGTTCAATGGTGTAGTCGTATTCTTGTAATTCAAGTGCCCACCTTGCTAATCTACCCGTAGGGTTACGCAAGTTACTGAGCCACTTGAGACTACTATGATCAGTGATGACAAAAAAATGATATCCTTCTATATACGGGCGAAATTTCCGGATTACCCAGAGTACTGCGAGGCACTCGCGTTCAGTGGCCGAATAATTTCGTTCGGCGGACGTCATTGTTCGACTGGCCAACTCTATAACTCGTTCTTTGCATTCGATGGTCTGGGTTAACACACTTCTCAAGACCTGTGCCGGATGCGTCGCACTGGATGCAGAAAGGAAGAGAGAAATCCGGGCGGTGTAGAACAGGCGTCGATGTGATCAGTATCTTGATCTGTTCCAACGCACGTTGTTGTGCTTCGCCCCAGACGAAGTTCTCTTTCGCTTTGGCTTTTGTTAAATCGAAAAGCATTCTGTCGATATCAGCAAAATTCTTCAGAAACTTAAGGTACCATACGGCCATGCCCATGAATCTCCGTACCTGACATTCTTCGGTACTGGGTAATCGACGATCGGGGCGATCTTCTCGGGGTCCGGACGAAATCCGTCCTTGTTAACAAGTACCCCTAGATACTTCGCCTCACTCAGACAGAAATGACTTTTCTTGCGATTGATCGTTAGGTTAGCTTCCACGAGCTTGGTGAGTAGAATTTCTAAGAATTTCAAATGATCGTCGAACATCTCTGTACAGACAATAATATCATCTAAATAACTATAACAGTTTGGCTCTAAATCAGATGTAATCAAAGAGTCAATCATTTTCTGGAAACAGGCTGGAGCTCCTGCCAATCCAAACGGAAGGCGTTTCCATTGGTACAGACCCATTCCTGGAACGGTAAAGGCCGTGTACGGTCGACTTTCCTTCTTAATCTTGATCTGATGGTAAGCGTCGCTGAGTTGGACATCAGTCAATTCTTGCAATCCAATGGATGCTAGGCTCGGTTGACCAGTCTCACTCTCATCAGCTCCATCCGCGCGAATGACTTCGGTCGAGTTCTCGACTGTTAACGTAGGGTCGCGCGGGTTCAATCTCGCGTCAAATTGTAATACAAAATCTGCACCGAGATTGCATCCTTCACGAAGATCTGGAACGATCAAGGCAGTCAGCGTACGAGTCTGTCCGCCAATCGTGAAAGGGAGTTCAACCGTTCCGGAAACCATGGAAGTGCTGCCGTCTGCCATACAGGCGACAAGTCCATCGCAAGTTTGAACAGTAGCGTTGCATGCGTTGGCCAACTGTACAGACATCGTGTCGATGCAAGTTTGGGTTGCTCCAGGATCGTAAAGGGCCCTGATCCGGAACTCTCCTACATATACTTGCAGCCACCATCGCTGATCTGACAGTACACCGTTGCTACAGGTCGATGCGCACTGTGCGGCGACAGTCGGTACTGTTATGGGGTCAGTAGGACCCTCCGCTACTTTTCCCCGTTGGCTTTTCCCTTACAGTCAGGGCAGGTGTACTTCGTATAGCATGGCTTCTGACAGCTGTAACAGACGAGATCTTTCTTCTTCTCAGTCTTCGAATCGCCGTCATCGCTTGATCATCTTTCTTTTCTTCGGAGCTCTTTTTCTCTCCAGGTTTTGGAGATTTCTTCCGTTTCTTCTTCTATTTATTCCAATCGGAATCTGTTTGTTTCTTCTCCAATTTACTCACGAGTTCTTTGAGCTCTGTGTTCTAAGCTGGTGGCTCAGTTGGCTCGGAGAAGCTGATCGCTGCGGTTTTCGGCGGACTCTTGCCCTTCGCCATTTCATCCAAAGTCGTCACCTCATTTTTCCCGAAGATGAATCTTAAGGCCAGAGCCATGTTGAGATATAGAATATCGAGCTTCTGATCAAGTGGTGTATCAGCTCGCATACGATCAAAGAGGGTGACCATGTTGACGTAGTAGTCATTTACGTTCTCCTGTGTGTCGTTCGACACACTTCGGTCATTCGACGCGAGCCCATTTCAAGGCTCCGCCGGACAATAGCTGCGAGAGTCCTCTAGCACTTCTTCATCTAACAGACGTGGGCAAGCCAGTCTGAGTACATCTTCAACGTCTTTAATAAATTCTTCTACATCTTCGTTCGGGTTACCGGCGAATTTCGCCTTCCACCTCCGAACTTTGTCTCCGATGTCCATGACTTTCTCCGGAAATAGGCGATTTGAATGAATCAACTGACACCCCCCCCCCTTTCCCAGACACATCTAGATCCTTCGCAGGGGTTATTTTCCCCTGTTGTAGTTTGGGTTTCCGATGATTGTTGATTTACTGGCGAATACTCTGGAAATGGTCGAGCGTCCGCATTCATCGACTGTATATGTTGTATATTGTTGTTTGGTGACGGGCCGACTGTTGTAATAATCCTTTGAAAATAACACAAGTAATTGCATGCCGGTGTTGACGAACGCTGGAACGGCGTTGACTGAGCCCGTAACGGTAATGACGGATTGCACGAGTTTTGCGTCGGCGCTGTACTTGACGTGAAGTATCGTGAAATTCACGTGGCGAATGGGGTCTGCTGATTGAGTGTTCGGCGGCGCTTGCGAAACTTGGTTTATGTTCTTCAGTGACCTCTCCAATCGTGTGATTTCCTTAATTAGCGTTTCGACATAATTGCTGGCTTGGTTGATCGTCAGTTCGTGTGTCTCCACAGTCGCTAGGAGTGTTTGTATTGCATCTGACTTTGTCTTAAGCGTCTGCTCGTGTGATTGTAAGGTGGTTTCCCATTTTTTTTCTTGCGTCTTCAACATTTCTTTACACTGATTAAAATCGTTAGCAATTTCTATCGGCACCATGTATATACGACCGTGGAGAGACATGACGAATTTCTTGGGAGGTTCATTTTGATTTGCGTTTGGAGTATCACCACCTTGTACTAGTCTTTGCTCGGAGCATTGCGAGCTATGATCGTCCGAGTCATTGTCCACATCGGTCGTAGGAGGCGTAAATTCGTGTGCATTGTACGAATTTTCGTGCGGCCGATTAACTGCGTGTATGTGTTGTACAAAATTACTGGTTGTTGCATTAATAATCTCGTTGTTACTCGACGATGGCAAATCTACTGGGTCACTTCTAACATCTAATAAGTGTGCCATGGCTGATTTGTCGTTGCGTTGGAGGAATCTGCTGAGTTCCGCGGGCAAGGATTCGGCTATAAATACGTCGCGTTTAATCGTACGAAGTTTTGCGAACTATTTCCGTTTACTCGTAATAAAGAAGCTTCAAAATCTTCCGCGGTATATTCTCCCATGAGACATTTAAATAGGCGTATTTTATTGTCGTCGACAATTCCGCTGTCTTTTAGCCCGATTTCCGACAACGCGGACGATAAATCAACGTCGGTTAATTTATTTACAAAGTGACCAACCCAGTTGGTAATCATATGACCGGTTGTTAGTGACTCTGATAGCGACATGTCTACAATCGACAGATTATTCATTAAAACTTGAAAAAGAAATTTAATAATACTGAATAAGAAACAAAAACAAAAAGATTTTTAATATGCGAAAAGCGAACTTCAATTTTTGTACAACACGTACGGTTTTATTCAGAGAAAGAAAAAAAAATAAATGTCGAAGCGCAAACTAAAAAAAAATTTTACCGACTGAAAATAGTCAAACAATAATATGAACAATTACAATCCGAAACAAAGGACAAAATTGAAAACGAAATCAAAATACGTAATTCGAAAAATTATGCGCTACGGATTTAAATGCGTAGGCGCTAAAAAAAATCGGTGCGTAAAAATAATAATTTTCAAATACAGAAATGATAGAAATAAAAAAATTTACAAAATAGCATAAATATAGAATATCTTGTATGAAAAATAATTTTGATACAATATTAAATAACAAAGTACGCAATAAATCGTACGGCTACAGTGTATTGAGAGAGTCAGTCGGCAGATTCTAAGAACTGCGTACGAGAGTAAAGCTGTGAAACTCGCACGGCCGTAGTACTAGACGTGCGTTTATTGTACTTACTGTCTCTCTCAAGCTACAACCGAAGATCCCTATTCCTACGCTGGTGGGCGACACTATACAGTCGAGCTATGGCTCGGCGCGCGCGACGTAAACATACGTATAGTACGCAGCGGCAGTGTCTCTACCGCATGGCCGATCGGCCTTCGCTTGCCTATAGACGGGCTACCTGAAACGCGTCGGGTGAAAATCGTGCGAATAGATCTCCGAGTAACGGTACTCGAGGGCTATTCGTTTCGTACGCTATACACTGCTGTTCGTGTGCGTGAGAGCGGCGCGTGTCTCGAGCTCTCGACTCGGCGCTCGATGTAAACAAACACGCTAATGTGTTGCCGCGCGCTCACGACGAATTTTGCGTTCGACTGCGAAATATATTTTCGTTGGCTGCTTGCTCGTTCGAGAATTATATAATCACACGATATAATATTCCTCGGCCGTATTTACTGCTACAACGAGAACTAATTTGAGTACTGCGGAGCGTGTACGTGCGATGCAAAATTTTATGGAACGTTATGAGGGAAAAGAAAAGAATA
The DNA here is from genome assembly GCA_018906965.1 of Philotrypesis tridentata. Lineage (NCBI taxonomy): Eukaryota > Metazoa > Arthropoda > Insecta > Hymenoptera > Pteromalidae > Philotrypesis > Philotrypesis tridentata. The sequence continues at coordinate 72,329 of JACCIB010000425.1, forward strand.
TTTTCACGAATTTTTAATCATTAATTAAGCCAAAAAAAACGTTAGCGCGCCATTTGTAAGGGCACGATTGTTGTTCTCGTAACAATCGGTCGTGTACAACCGTGACTCGTACAGTCACGTTTATTATCTCGCCGTAGTCTCTGCGTTTAACACGGCTCGGCAGGTTTGTGATGCCCGTGCGTATACACGGAACGAAGGTGGCAGGGGACGGGGTTACTAATGATAGAATACGCGTGAAATACGAGAACTAAAGGAAAAGTATTTTGTCAGAAAATAATAAATGCAGTACTGGTACAATCGAGCGAAGGTGCTCCACCGCACACTGCGCGAGAGAGAGAGATGGGGCTTGATCGCCCGAGTACCGAGAGTGAGAGAGTTAGTACTTACAATCGCACGTCGGTGCCGGGGGGTCGCAGAACTGCTCTGGATCGCTGCAGTCGTCCAGGCTCGCAATCGGGTTCGCTGGTATAGCGCGTTGCCGGTCGGGGTCGGACGAAGGTCGCGTCTCTTGGTCGTCGCACGAGGTCGGGCGGTGCACGAATAATAGCGTGAAAACAGCACGGGCGCGGGGGGACGTGTGCGTAAGTCGGGCGCTACCGCAATATTGAAGATTATGCCGCGCGCAATACGGAAGGACGCTCCGGCCCTTGACACGGCGTTGTCATATTTTGGCAACGCGTAATTGATTGGCCGGCAACGTCGCTTACTAAGGAACGCGCGCTTTCTCTCTTCATATGGGCCTGGTATTAGGCGCTCACTCGCTCTCGCTGTCTCTCTTGTATACTAGTGTCCGCGGGTGGTTGCTAAAACATAAATGTATATTAAAACATAAATGTACATGGTATTTGCGTACGTCCGGAGAGGCGATAACGTGCATGTATTATGCAACCGTTATAGTACATACATATTGTTAATATTGTGTTAATACTTTTTGCCTGAAAATAATACTTGAAATAATTTAAGTTTAGTTTCATGTAGAATGTGTATATATTGATTCATAGAATAATGTTTAAATTTTACCGTATAACTTTTTAACTATACTTATACTTGTTACTTATTTTTTATTAACTGTAGACTCCTTATGTTTGTTTAATTCATTTTTCAAATATATTAAATATACACATGTATTTGCTGAATAAATTTAATGATTGATATTATTTCTGATATTAATAATGCTGTGTTAATACTTTTTGCCTGAATGTAGTAATTAAAATATTTTAATTTAAATATACATATGTATAATGTGTATATATATTAATTCATAGCATAAAATTTAAATTTTACCTTACCAATTATTAACTGTAGAAACATTTTATATTAGTGGGATTCATTGAAGAAAATAAATATTTATATGTTGAATTAGTTTATTTATAATTTCATTTATATAATATCTGAAAATTATAATCACGATTTCAAAAATTATAATACAGAGACATTATGTATTTATTACTATATTCAATTACTTATGTGTAACCGTTTGCTTAAAAATAATCATACGTAGTTGTAGTATGTGTGTGTGTGTGTGTGTGTGTGTGTGTGTATGTGTGTGTGTACATATATATATGTGTGTGTGTATATATCGATGTATTAAGTTATAATTCTACCTTATCGATTATTAATCTTACAAACACTTAATATTAGTGAAGCAGTGCTCAATTTTGTTGCATAAATCGTATGACTGTTTTCACGATTAATACTGTTCTAATCATAGCTCCCCCTTTTTTCAGAGGTGCTGTTTTTCAGTTTCTAAGAATATCATCAATATTGTCTACTTTTTTCAATTGTAATGTATATACACATGTATATGCTGAATAAATTTAACGATTGATATTTATTTGTTTAAATTCCATTTATATACTGTGTAAATACATAGTGATAATATTGCGTTAAAACTGTTTGTCTGAAAAAAGTAATTAAAATCTAATTAATTTTACCTTGTCAATTTTTATCTGTAGAAGTACTTCATATTAGTAGGATTTTTTTATAATTTCATTTATATAGTGTATTTCTGAAAACGAATTTTCATAGCTGCTAGTCCGGGCGTCAGGGAGTTCAAATGTGGAATATCATTAAGTTTCTTATAACTTTAGTTTTATGATTGAAATGTGTTATTGGTAACGTACTGAAAATAACCTTAAAGTCTCGACTTCGGGTCAGGTCGGGAACATTGTTATTATTGCAAAATAAACTTCAAAAATGCACTTTTTTTTAGCTTTTCATGAATAACTTCTTTATGACTCATTTTATGTAAAAAAAGATACAGATGAAAGTTGTTCAGAATTGAATTTTGTATAAGGTACATATATTCCCGACTGCGAAATTAAGTTTTTTCATCTTTAAATTGTTAAACAAAAGAAATTTTTTTTTTAAATTTCATATTGCTACAGATTTCACAAAAAATAATTTTTTTCATTGGATGAGCACCTATAGATGAGTTTTGGTACGAATAATTTAAAAATCGATGTCCGATCTTGATATCTCAAAATGGCCGTCTTATTGCAAAATTATTTAGCCTAAAATTTCAAATTCATCTCCAAATTGCCTATGGAACAATAACTTGATCCAACCACCTTTAATCGATAGCTTACGACGTACTTAATAAACGCTAAAAAAAAACTTTTTAAAAAATTAATATTTAACAACATTTTTAACAATAAATAATTTTTATTTTCGCCAATTTTGAAGTTAGACGAATGCAGTAAAGTGCATTTTAAAGTACGTAAAAAACCATGAATTTTCATGTAAACTTTGTTTAGATCGGGCCAATAGGAACGGAGATACGAAAATTTTTTCAATCGACGCTTACGCCGAAACTACTTAATAATTTTTGATGAAATTTAGTATACAGCTTGCTCAAAAAATACTCTAAATGATGGCATTTTACCCGATAGTTATAATGGACCTATTTCGTGCAAAACGACCGATGAAAGAATGTGAAATTAGTGCGCGCGGCTGCGCGGCTGCTTCGGTCCGGCGGCGCGATGGTGGGGGGAGCGCCGCTGCAGCTTTAGGGAACTTTAGATGTTAAATTCTTTTCTCGGCAACCAGAGGTCGTATGGTAATGCTTTTTTTTTAATTTTATGTGTTTTTTTCTCAGCTTTCATGTCGTGTTAATGAAATTGTCGTAGCTGCATTACAAATACTCCAAATTGACTTGTTTTCTGGAAAAAAAACTTTTTTCGATGTATACACTTTACGTACATGAGTATATTGTGCAACAAAATACATTTATGATTATATATATCAATACAAGAATAATAACTGCTTTCTATTTTAATATTATACTAAATTAAGGTATTAATCTCCGTAAAATCAGTTGGATTCAATTGGAATTTATTGCTTCGAATTTTGAGTATATTTTTGGAGTTGTACTGATTTTATTAAATATATGTATTGGAGTATGTGTACGTATTTATTTATACAAATACGATAGATAAAATTGCCTTTTATCTATTTCAGTAGTACATATTATTTTTAATATTTTTGTTGAACAGATTATCCTTGCGCATATATAATGTACCACAAAACATATTTATGATTATATACATTTGTGTATGTATTTACATATATATGTGTGTGTCAATGAATAAATGAATAAAAAACATGTTCTTTACGTATTTATGTACACACACACGCACGCACGCACGCACGCACGCACGCACACACACACACACGAACACATGTATATAATCATAAATATGTTTTATAGTATACTATATACATGTAAAGATAATCTATGTAGCAAAAACATTAAAAGTAATATGTACTACCAAAATAGTAAGCAGTTATTATTCTTGTACTGATATATATAATCATAAATGTATTTTGTTGCACAATATATACATGTACGTATAGTGTATACCTCGAAAAAAGTTTTTTTTCCAGAAAACAAGTCAATTTCGAGTATTTGTAATGCAGCTACGACAATTGCATTAACACGACATGAAAGCTGAGAAAAAAACACATAAAATTAAAAAAAAGCATTACCGTACGACCTCTGGTTGCCGAGAAAAGAATTTAACATCTAAAGTTCCCGAAAGCTGCAGCGGCGCTCCCCCCACCACCGCGCCACCGGGCCGAAGCAGCCGCGCGGCCGCGCGCGCTAATTTCCCATTCTTTCATCGGTCATTTTGCACGAAATAGGTCCATTACAACTATCGGGTAAAATGCCATCATTTAGAGTATTTTTTGAGCAAGCTGTATACTAAATTTCATCAAAAATTATTAAGTAGTTTCGGCGTGAGCGTCGATTGAAAAAATTTTCGTATCTCCGTTCCTATTGGTCCGATCTAAACAAAGTTTACATGAAAATTCATGGTTTTTTACGTAAGTATGGTTTTTTGCAATAAGACGGCCATTTTGAGATATCAAGATCGGACATCGATTTTTATATTATTCGTACCAAAACTCATCTATAGGTGTTCATCCCATGAAAAAAATTATTTTTTGTGAAATCTGTAGCAATATGAAATTTAAAAAAAAAATTTCTTTTGTTTAACAATTTAACGATGAAAAAACTTAATTTCGCAGTCGGGAATATATGTACCTTATACAAAATTTAATTCTGAACAACTTTTATCTCTATCTTTTTTTACATAAAATGAGTCATAAAGAAGTTATTCACGAAAAGCTTAAAAAAGTGCATTTTTGAAGTTTATTTTGCAATAATAACAATGTTCCCGACCTGACCCGAAGTCGAGACTTTAAGGTTATTTTCAGTACGTTACCAATAACACATTTCAATCATAAAACTAAAGTTATAAGAAACTTAATGCAAAAATGCTAACTTGCCCCGACTATGCCGCGTTTATCAGAGGCGCTGTTCTTGAGATTTTATGTTTTTATTTCTTTTCCAATATTGATTCAGTCGCGCTTATTATTATTTTACTAATACTTGATCTTAGCTGCCATTCCATTTTATTAATATTTCATTATTTTACCAATAATGTTTTAATGAAAATACCATATATTATTTCTTTTTTCAAAATTGTAACAGATACTTCTATCGCTCGAATGTTGTTTCAGGTGTAAGGATAAAAAATTATGCATCCCTTCGAGCAAACGTATTTATTTTCAGCCAACGTTTCGAGCTAACTGGAGCTCCTCATGAGGACTAAAACGCCAAAAGCATATATAAAAAATATAAAGTAAACAAAATTTACAATAAAAATTAAACAACTTAACAAATTAACAACGATATTTCCATTTTTTATGAACAGAATGGGAAAATTTTTACTAATTGGTTTAAAAAAAGTACATCCTCAGACAGATACATTAATTTCTACTCTCACCATCCTCGTAGTCTAAAGGTTGCAATAGTTTATAATCTTCAAGATAGAGCGATACTACTGTCTGATAATAGATTTCATTCGCGAAATATCGAACAGGCCAAAAGGATTCTTGCAGCTAACGATTATCCATATAGTTTTATTGAAAAATTCTGCAAGAAACGTATTGTGCGTAATCTTGGCTTCTTACAGGTGTAACGGGGCGGAGGAAGATGGAATTAGAACATATAAAAGTAAAGCGATGTGCCGGGACCAGGAATCGATCCCGCGTACCTGAGATCTCTAGGCGCGTGCCCTACCACTGAGCCAACAACGCACTGTCATATGTCCCGCGCCGACTAGCTCATATGGGCGCACCGCCCGTTACACAGGATAATTCAGAGGACATAGATTCGGACAATTCGAGGCGGCAGATTAGCAGCAATATGAATAACAATGTAAATAATTTGAATCTTGAATTTAAAAATAGAATGGCTGTTTTCCTTATTATGAAGGTTTTAATTGTAAATTAAAAACAGTATTACAGCAGAACAATAGATTATTAGTTAATAGAATTGATAATAAGTTTAACAAATATATTAAATTAGGTAAGGATCCGACTGCTGTTGGTGACGTGAGAAACGTTGTGTATAAAATCAACTGCTCCGACTGCGAATCCACGTATATAGGGGAAACATATAGGCCTCTAAAAAATAGAGAATCGGAGCATAAGCGCTATATTGTAAAAGGGGATATTATGTCCCCGATTGCCGTCCATGCAATGGAAACCGGGCATTTTTTCGACTTTGATAACATTAAAATTGTGGATAAAGAGGCATCTACTTTCCGCAGACGTTTTTCGGAAATGCTGCATATTCAATTTTTCAATGGCACGTTTAATAGAGCGGAGGATACGTGCCAGCTCAAAACTAGCTATAAGAATGTAATATCAAACTTAAAGTCCAGCCCTTGTTGTAGAAAATGATTATATGTATATTTTTATCTTTTTTTTATATTTTTGTATATTGTTTTGAATGAGAGTACAGAGGCCAGGTGATGATCCTGCAATGTATGGTTAGTGGCATGTAAGAGGAGGTGGCACACCGCTTCGTGCTGTCTTCTATAGCCAACATGTGTGTTATGATATTTGGCTGGCGGGACGGAGCGGCACATCCCGGTGGGGTTGCTGGACGACGCTTCGGTCATACTGTATTGTAGACCAATAAGGTTATGGAAGAAGCGTTTGAACTTGCTTCGCGGGTTCTTAGCTGTGCCACACGGTGTGAGTTTAGTGCCACTTACTTGAATGAGTGCGGACGGACTGTGTATGTTCGGTCTTTGCATCGAGGCTCTGTAATTGTATGAATTTTTGAGAGTGTGCGCCGATTTCAATTCATATGGACTTGTGCGGCCCGAGAAACTGTTCAGTCGATCGTTGTCCTCCGCCGGTGTCGTACTACCATCTGTCGACACCAGCACTGTTCATTGTTAATCGGTTCTGGCAAAAAAAGTATGGTTTTTTCATTAATTTTTAATTGTATTGTTTTTACTATTTAATTTATTCAGTATTGAGTTTTTTTCGATTTAGCTGGTTTTCCTGCTTTCCGGCTGTGTAATGTAGATGTATAACTTAAATTGACGTTTTTTAAGGTATTAATTTAGTTGTTTAATGTTTATTGTATTATTGTAAATTTTGTTTTCTTTATATTTTATATATATACTTTTTTTTAACTCTGATGAGGAGTTCCAGTTAGCTCGCAACGTTGGCTGAAAATATATACTTTTGCTCGAAGGGATGCATAAATTTTTTATCCTTACATACAATATTATTTTCTTCTTGAAATAATGTTATATTATACTTTGATTTACCTTTAATGCTGCCATTATTAACAGATATTGATTTTTGTTTTTCATATTTTTTATTTTCCTTTTGCATTATTAATTTATTGGTTTTCTTAGTAAACCTATGTGTATAAGATTTATTAGCGTTGTCTAAATGTTGTTTTTTATTTTAGTTATAATATTTTTTATTTTTTTCTTGTTTAATCATGTTATCAACTTTTTCTAAAATTTTCTTTTTATTCTTCTGATAATATTTTGCATTACTTTCTTGTACTGTTGTTTTAATATCTTCCTTAATTGACTGTTGTATGTTAGAAGGTTTAGCTTTTTCTATGATCTTTGTGTTATTCTTATTATGCTTGTTTTGAACAATTAATTTCTCATCTTGTTTAGGATTATCCAAAGTACTTTGATTATCTTTCATATTTTTTTTATTTACAGGTTGCTGTGAATTATATGATTCATTTATTTTAATGTTTTCTTTTTGACTTTTTGTATCGTTATTCTGAGATTTTGTCACCATTCGATACGTTTTCATTTCTGTAATTTTTTTTGTTCATTAAATGATTGCAGTAATTGACTTTGTTGTTTTACGAAACAATCTAATTTTTGTGACTCGAGTAATTGTATATTAATTTTTTGATAAGTAAAATCAAGCAAATTAAATTTTTTGCATGATACACGTTACGATTTAATGGAAGTACTCGAAATAAAATTGTAATGGCTACATGCTAAAGGAAACATTTCTAAAGATTTTGTGTGATAAATTTTTAATAAATGTTTTCTCATTTCATTCATGTCAAAGCTCAAACGACAACAAGTATTGAAAACAATTACAGTTGCAAATGCAATGGCGAAAACTCCACAATCATATGCATTTTGTTGATGTTGTACTTCTTCAAACGTAATTTTAATGTTTGCATTATAAGGAAATAATCTATCATAAACATGAATAGTCCGGTTATTGTACCAAATAAAATTCCAATGCCCTTTTTCATTACAACCAGAAAAGAGAATTTGAATATATTCTGAATTAATTGGCACTCGTTGTATATTATGTGGTCTTTATATGAGTAAAGGTGTCTGCATAGAAAACAATGTTTGATTATTCACGATTTCATTAAATTTATCTATATATGTGTACGAAAAGTAAACCAAGCAGCAACTTCAGAGTGCACTGATACACATATTGATATATATATGTAAGAACACCCATCGTCCGCTTGTCTGGGAGTCAAATGCATTTCCACACTGCACATGCTCATTTGAACAGTGGATTACAATTCAAAAATACTTAGAATGCGATATATATATATATATATATATATATATATATATATATATATATTAGGCTGCCCAGTTTTGCCACCAATTTTGAAAGTTACATTTAAGATCAGACTAAGCATTGGGGAGGCTTAGAACTAGTACAACGGATCTTGAATTTTTCAAATCGAATAATATTTAATAGCTCCCACGCGATTGCAAAGATCTGTGACCTAGTGTAGAAACATATCTGAAGAAGGTAATGGCAGTGGAACCAAACAATAAGCATCATTATCCTGGTCATAAATACTTCTTAGATTTTATGGTAGGATCCGGCTTTTCGGGACCTCGGAAGCGAGACATATGACAACCCGTGAGTGCGAGTGAGAAGCCTAGGAAAATGTATAAGTGTGACCAGAGGTGCGACAAGACAGACTTTCTCCTCCTCAATTTTCTCTCGTCCCTCGCTCTATCCGATGCTAACCTTCGCGATTCGTCCGTCGGCAGAAAAAGAAATGGTTAGGCCCATCGAAAGTCCGTGCAAAAGAAACGAGAGAAAGTTAAGGGGGGGGGGGGTGGGGAGGGCGAGAAGTCTGTCTCTGCCGTACTTATGCATTTTTCTATGCTTCTCACTCGCACTCACGGGTTCTATATTCTATATATTTTATATTCTATAGAATATAGATATACTAATGCTAACGAAATTCACGTTGTGACGTCACAGAATATTTTAATGCGCTATCTTCGTTAATAACTGTTTGATTGAGAAAAGAAAAAATACCCATCAATTATTTTACAATATTCTACGTCATAGACCTACTACATTTTTTGCATGTAAATTAATTTGTGTTATTCCCTAAACATACATTCTTTAAAAATTTAAGCCATTAAAATTTTTTATCAATAAACTGAAATTAACTGATTTTATAAAGAAAACAGAAGTATAGCTAAAAATGACAGTAACATCATTTATATTCAATTGTAAAATCACATCGAATTCTTAATGCAAACCTATAACCGTCGTCATTTTTAGACACTTTAAAAAAACTGTAGGAGATTATATATTTAAAAATAAAGCTATTAATTAAATTAAGTTAGGTATTGCAAAATAGTCATTTTTATATTTTGAATTTTATAATTATTAATTTTATAATTATATATTTGTAATCATATTAAACATATCCTTGAAACAAAAACAATTTTTTTTAACAAATAACTTGTTTACAATAAATTACAATATTTATTGTTATAATTATAATATAAAATGTCTCGATGTCATGAAAAATCACAACTATTATTCTTTAAACGTAAAAAGAAATTTTTTAACAAATAATTTGTTTATAATAAATTATAATATTTATTGTTATAATTATAATATAAAATGTCACGATGTCATGAAAAATCACGATTATTATTCTTTAAACATAAAAAAACTTTTGTACAAATAATTTGTTTATAATAAATTATAACAATAAATATTATAATTATATTATAAAATTCCGCGATTTCACGAAAAATCACGATATTGAAAACTGAATTTTACGAGAAAAATAAAAAGCGATATAGCTGAGAAGACCAACACGTGTAGCACCAGATGTGTCCTCCGACGGAGGGAGCGAGGGTGTTAAAGTATCATAGCAGCTTATTCCTAAAAAAAATTTGACGTTTCACCTACTTTTTAAAACGAAAACCAAAACTTTCATTTGATTTTTAACCGTGTTCTTAAAATAATTTTGGTAAAATTCTTTTTGGGATCATTTCGGCATGAATTTAAGAACGCTGTGTCAAAATGTGAAAGACATCGAAGCAGTAGAAGGGGCCTTAAATCGACTCCAAAGATGAGTAGTTTTAGTCGAAATACGCACCTGTCAACTTCTTTAATTATTAACTTTTTTGCACCAAACTTCTTTGAGCCTATTGCTATGTACCCGGTGACAAGCCCAAGAAAAAAAAATATCAGAAAATGACCGTAATTTCATTGTTATAGACATTAATTTGTTCGTCTATGTTATATCCTATTTAAAATACCTAAATCGCGTGGGAGGTATTGAATATTATTCGATTTGAAAAATTCAAAATCCGTTGTACTAGTTCTGAGCCTCCCCGATGCTTAGTCTGATCTTAAATGTAACTTTCAAAATTGGTGGCAAAACTGGGCAGCCTAATATATAGTATACATATATATTGCTATATAGTTGTATGCTTTTATAAAACATGAAATCGTAATTTCAGAATAAAATATACGATTTTTGAAAATCATGTTTTTTTTTAGTATTTTGTTTATAACTTTTTAAAAAAATGTTATATTGAAAAACGGGTCTCGGTAGCTTATTCTATGGTAAATTTCCTACAGAAAACGCAAATAAAAAAACATCGATTTTTTGTTTTTAACCCTGTCATAACCCCTTAATCTTCCACTCTCTTTCAAAACATGTTTAGGTTGAAGTTTCTCTATTATATATAAAAAAGACAACTATGATGTTTCGAGTTGATACAATTCCTCATCAGGGCTAAAGCCAAAAGTTATTATACAATAAGTAAATTTGCATACCAAAATTATTTTTAAAAAACAAATAAATAAATACCTAAAAATTATTCCATTACTTTTATAATGATATAAACCGCTATTACGGAGCCGGAAAGTAGGAAAACCAGCTAGAGAGTAACACAATAATTAATACAAAAGTTAAACATTAATAAAAAACAACCTTACTTTTTTTATATTGACGAACTAACAGCACAGTGCCGGTGTCGAAAGATGGTAGACCGACACCGGCGGAGGACGATCAACGACTGATTTTCCAGCGCTACAATTCCATATAAATAGGAACCACACACACTCTGAATACTTAAGCTACATATAACAAAATTGCTCTATGAGTCGAAGATCCGAAACACAAGCAGACATACCCAGCTCACATAAGCCCAAGAAGGTGGCAAAAATTCAAACCATGTAGTACGATCGAGAGCCCGCGAGGCAAATTCAAACGTTTCTTCCATGATCGTATTGGCTATCAATACAGTATGGCCGGAACGTCGCCTAGCAACTCGGACTCTCGGTCTTCCTACTGGGATGTGCCGCTTCGCCCCGCCAGCCAATCATCATTAAACACATGTTGGCTATGATAGAGAGCGCGAAGCGTTATGTCTCTATGATACTGTGTACACTAATCTTAGAGCTATAAAAAAGAGTGCTCTTGCTAAGATCTGAAGGAACTAAAATTCTTTATCAGCGCCAAAATTGTCTACTAAATATTGCTTAATACATTTGTTATAGATGTTGCTCTCTGGGGAAATACATTCACTTACTTGGTCGCGAATTTGCGATAATGTAAATATCTCGCCAGCATTTATGCGTGGCATAACTGAATCAAAAACATGAGAAAGCGCTTCGTTTTTATTTGCTAATAAAAAATTTTCTGCTTCATTTTCTAACAACGATTTATGATTATCAGAAGCAGAGCTTTAGCTAACTTTCTGATATTTTAGTTCATAATTTCTCAAACAGAATTAGTGGTAAAAGACATTTGCAGCAACTATGTCCGCAGCATTTTGTAAATGCGAAGTTAGCATAAAAACATTATCTTGATTGAATCTTGAAATTTTAAAAAATGTGCGGCTCGCGCCATTTCAGATATTCACTGTAAAGTCCTATCTTTATTGTGAGAATGTTTATCACAAATTATACAAACGTTTTTGTTTGCGTGATTACTTAATAAACTTTGTCTCGATCCAGTAACCCTTCCACTAACGTCAGTTGTGTCGTGTTTTTTTCTGCACTACAATTTTTAACACTACAGTTTTTTCTTTTCCGTTCGACGTTATTTTTATCAGTGTATGATTTATAATACTGATTTGTCATATGGTATGAAAACAGTTCGCCATTTTCCACACTTTTTAATCGTTCCAATACAACATCTTGTCTAATACTTGCAGCCGATCGTATTTTTTCGCATCGTTCTGAAGACCTGCTTAATTTTTGTCCATCTAAGCAAATAATTATTTTGTAACATTTACTGTAACACTTATTCTGTAACATTTCGATTATAATTAACTCGCACTTCTAAATTAGTTCCATGACTGAATGAGATTCTCATCAACTCGTCTGCAGCGGAAAAGCATGTTCAATCGTGTAAGTGCCCGCGAGCTCCAACATGACCGCGAGCGCTGCGTAGTGCGCAGGCTCTCGTGCAAGTTTCAAATCGCGCGTAAATTAAAAATACATATTTAAACTTTTTCTAAAATAAACTTAAAATGTATAAGGTATATTTATCAAAAAAAGATATTTTGCTAAGGAAATAAATTGTATAAGAATATACATGAAGACGCAGAGAGATAATTGATGATTATAGATTTTACGATTTATTTATTAAATATATATTTGTAATAGCATTGAATATACCTAAATTTGGTTGAAATCGATTCACTAGCACTATCGCACTTCCCTCAGTAGAGGAGGGCCAGCCTTTTAGCCCCGGGCTACCCTTTGTCTGGAAGGGCTTTGTGCATACGCAGAGGTTTCACCCTGCAGCCCCTGGGCGTCGTTCGCGACCACCTGGACCCCGGTGGCCAACCAGTCCCCACAGCACCACAGCCACACCTTGGGATTAGGGGCTGAATCAAATATCCATCGCGCCTCCTCCCGAACGCGATGGTGGGTTGTTCTTAGTCTCTTATGAACCCGCATGGCCGTTCTCGAGAACCCTGTGACCCAGACCTAGTCCCAGTCCTAGGGAGAGGCCCGGTTGGAAGAACCCTTTTTACGGGGATCCCAAACCAGGGAAGCTACTCCCGGACCCGAGAGGCGGCATCCCACATCAGTCCGGTTGCGCCGCCATGCCTGGGTGAAACCTATCCTAGCTCGGGGGATAGTCGGCCGCTGTCCCCGTCCCCGGGGACAACGCCCCCCCTGGCCTGTTTCGGGACCCACACTCCCGACACCGTGGCCAGGCCGGTCGCTTGGATCCGCCAAACGATCCCCCACACTGGCCCCTTAGGGCATGCGTCAAAGTGACAACCCCTAGTGGGGGTTTCTGTGCCAACTTTGCTCAGAAAAATCTCTAGAATTTCTTATGACCGTAAAAATTTTTTACCCAAATTTCGAACCACTTCCCTTCTTTAAATCCCAAAAATGACCCTGAATCTTTTCATTACGCAAAATCCCTTACATTTTATAACCCCATTTTTTTTCTTAATTTTTGTGGCAACAGAAATCTGAACAAAAAAAGGCTACTCAAATCTCTTTAAAACTTTGCAATATTCTGTGCATAAATCTCTGCAGTACATAAATCATATATATTTTTGAAAGGTCCAAATCCCCTGCAGGGATTGCTGCAGAGAACGCTACAGATATTGAAACAGAGATATTTACATTTATTTATACAGAGTAATCAGGATGTCCTCGTGCAGAGATCTTTGCGAAAGTCAATACAGAAAGGACCCCGCACATTCCTTACGGAAACTGGTTCCCTGTCAAATTGGCTGAAAATTTGATATATTGTAGATTATGATCTCCTGAATAAAAGTTTCCATGGGTGCAACTGGAGAGCCACCATTTTTTAGAAAAAAATCATTAAAGTTTGGATTTTTGCGTTGGTTATGACACGCTTAGTATATATAGAACTATAAACAAATAAATATAGATATAGCGCAATTTTAGGCCTTGAGAAAAATTATGCATATCGATGATACGCACTGCAACTCTGAAAGTTTTGTAGATAATCTAAGGGGCCGATGACGGAGTCCAGGTAACACTACCCGTATCGTACCACATCGGGCAGCCGTCTATGCATTTACATAGCGGAGCTTTATCTTAAGTCAAATAGAACAATTAAAAATGAAAATAGATGGTACTTCGAATCATGCTCGTGTACTCTATCACGTGTTCTTTGAACCGGCAGAGAACTATGTCACCAGAATATCCGATGGCGGAGATCAATATCTAGGTATCTAGGTGAACAGCGTCGCCGATTACGCGCTCTGGGTGGTGCGCTCCGAAGCTTTTCGGCAAAACACGTGTACGGGGTACCGGCAATGCGTCTAGGTGAACGGCGTCGTCGATTATGCATTTTGGGTGGTGCGCTCCGTTGCTTTTCGGGAAAACGCTTGCACAAGCTGCCTGGAAGGTATTTAGATGAACTGGGAGCGCCAATACGCATTCCAAATGTTGCGCTCAGTAGTTTCTCTTCTTTTTGAAATGGCCGGTATTTTGCATCAGATGACTTCGACCCGAGTTCTCTTATTGTAATCTACTCACCTGATAATTCTGACGAATAAGTAAAATAAATCATACGAATGAATAAATATTTATTATTTTCAATAGATAGACGATCTCAAGACCAACTTAAAAGTGCAGAACAAAAATTCTTTATTTACCACACTTTTTCTAGTACGAATTTTGAAGAACTAATTAGTTTCAGAGTATGAAATCAAATTTTTGATGCAAACAAACGTGATGAAATAATCTTATGTTTATTCAAAATATTTTACCTTCTGATTTATCATTACCTTCACATCTGACGATGATAAAAGAATAACAGGAGGATTTTTTAAGGAGCATTTCTCGATGATCGGAAAGGCGTCTGAGTCAAGAAAGCCTCCATTTCTCGACGGTCGAGAAGACCTCTGAGTCGAGAAAGCCTCCGAGAGTATTTCTCGATGGTCGAAAAGGCATAAGTCGAGAAAAATTCTTGGAGGCTTTCACGATTCAGAGGCCTTCTCCGCCGTCGAGAAATACTCTCGGAGGCTTTCTCGCCCTAGAGGTATTTTGGACCATCGAGAAATGCTCTCGCAGGCTTTCGACCCAGAGGCCTTTGCGACCATTACGAAATACTCTTGGAGGCTTTTTCGACCCAGGGGCGTTGCAATCATCAAGACATGCTCCTAAGAAATTCTCTTTATTATTCTTTTCTTATTGGCAGATGCGAAGGTATTGATAAATCAGAAGGTAAAATATTTTCAATAAGCATAAGATTATTTCATTACCTTTGTGTGCATCAATAATTTGGTTTCACACCCTAAAACAAATTAATTTTTTTAAATTCGTACTTGAGAATGTGTGGGAAATAACGAAGTTCTGCCCTTTTAAGTTGGTCTTGAGGTCGTCTATCTATTGAAAATAATAAATATTTATTCATTCGTATGATTTATTTTACTTATTTGTCAGAATTATCAGGTAAAGTATATTACAATAAGAGAACTGGGGTCGAAGTCATCCGATACGAAAAACCGACCATTTCAAAACGAGGAGAAACTACTGAGCGCAAGATTCGGAATGCGCATTTGCCTTCCCAGTTCATCTAAATACCTTCCCGACAGCGGGTGCAAACGTTTTGCCGAAAAGCAACGGAGCGCACCATCTAGAGCGCGTAATCGGCGACCTCGTTGACATAAACACATTGCCGGTACCTGGTGCATGCATTTTACCGAAAAGCTATGGGGCTCTCTACCCAGAGTGCGTAATTGGCGACGTCATTCACCTAGATACATTGCCCGTACCTGGTGCACGCGTTTTGACGAAAAGCTACGGAGCGCAATATCCGGAGTGTATAATCGGCGATCCTGTTCACTTAGTATGCCGGTTCAAAGAACAGGTGATAGAGTAGACCACCTTCATTCGAAGTACCATCTATTGTCATTTTTAATCGGATTCATTTTTAATTCTATTTGACTTGAAATAATGTTCCGCTATGTTAGTGCACAGACGACTGCTCGATGTGGTACGAGCAGTGTTACCTGGATTCCGTCATCGGCCACCTAGATTATGTACATAACTCTCAGAATTGCTGTGTATCATCGATATGCATTTTTTTTCTCAACGCCTAAAGTCGCGCTATATATATATATTTGTTTATAGTGCTATATATACTAAGCGCGTCATAACGAATGAAAAATCCAAACTTTAATGATTTTTTTCTCAAAAGTCAGTTGCGTCCATGAAGACTTTTTTCAGGAGATCATAATCTGTAATATTTGAAATTTTCCGCTAATTTGATAGGGAGCTAGTTTCCCTAAGGAATGTACGGGATCTTGTCTGTAGATTCTTTTCGTAAGTGTGATATGATAATATATTTAATTTTATATGTAAGTGTGTACAGGAGTTTGTATATAACGGTTTTTTGCAAGCTAAAAAATTATATCTGAAATCTCTGCAGAAAAAGCTGTTTAGTTATGTATATAGATTCGTCACGAATGTATATAGGAGAAGTATTATTTTACATAAGAAATTTCTGTACGGTTTTGTTCATTTTTGAATTGTGAATTATACGACAAACAATTCACGATTCATTTTTGAATTGTGAATTATAGGACAAACAATTCACGATTCAAAAATTAATCGTGAACTATATGACAAACAATTCGCTATTCAATTTGAATCGTGAATTATACGACAAACAATTCACAATTCAAAAATGAATTGTGAATTATACGACAAACAATTCACAATTCAAAAATGAATCGTGAATTATACGACAAACAATTCACGATTCAATTTGAATTGTGAATTGTTTGTTATATAATTCACAATTCAAAATTGAATTGTGAATTTCATCGAATTAAATTCAAAATTGAATCGATTCTTTGCAACCCTGCCCGGCGGTATAGCCGCGATACGTCAGGAAAAATAAAGAAAACTAAAGATAAAGATAAACGCGAAACGAAAAAGACACCGACTCCTCCGCCATTGTGGAAACCGTTCATGAAAATCACGTCTACCGTTCTCAATTCAGAATAAATTTCAAAACCGATTATTTTATTAAGTGAAGCGAAAACTTTCCATGTCTGTTTCGATTAATTTTAAACTTTCGTTACTTTAATTATAATTACATATGTGGATGAGTTTTGCACAACTCATCTTTTTGAAAACGAATTGAATGCCGAGTAACTAAGCATTTTGATTTCACATGCTAGTCACACGAAGAGAGTTTTAACTTCTCCCCAAATTCATCACAAGAGATTGAATAATTATTTCTTATGATTATTTCCTAAGTCTTTGATGTCATTGTTACTTCAAGCAAAAGTGTAAAAACAAAAATTCAGAAGGCATGACAAACAATCATTGTTCACATATCTAGCAGAAAATCAACAACGTCAACAGAATAACTATCAACATAATGGACAACAAAATTATCAACGTCTGCCACATAATAACCAGAATCAACAAGGTTATTACAGAAATAACCAGAATTATAGAGGAAACTCTCAAAGAGGTTATCAAAATAACCAAAGCACAAATTCGAGAAGTCATAATAACGGGCAACAAAGACAATTGTTTAACCCACAAAATGGTCAGCTCAGAAACTGTTACAATAATATACCTGACCAAATAGAAAATTGGAGAACACAGCCAAATGATCAAAAGCAAGGTAGCAATAATTTAATCTACCATGGGGCTCGTTACAATCCTCGTGCAGCGAGCCAAAATCAGAATCAGAATCAGAAACAACAGAGGAACCAACAGGGGAATCAACAGTATTATCGCAACTATTAATAGAGACAAAATTACCAGAATCCAATGTGCTTGTTGGCTTTATCGATCTCTCCGAGGCAATCGTGTAGAAAAGGGTTAGAATAAAAAGGCCCTTTTCTTATATCGTCAACGTTTCGGCGAACATTGTCGCCCTCATCAGGACACTGTCGAAAGTTTTTATTGTAAATATAAATATAAAGTTACAGAACAATTTTTTTTAAAAAGCAATATTTTTAGAGAACTTACATATCGAAGCTGTCGTGATTTTTTTACATCTCAATGATGTTTTTCCCCCGGCTATTTAATAGCGGGGGAACGAGAGACGCCGAGCGACACAGTTATTATTTGTATTGCTCTGTCGGCTAATTTCTCAGAAGTGAGGAAGTAGCCAACAGCCGTCGCTTATATATAATGCGCGCGATTCCTGATCTTTAGCGCGGTTTTGTTTACAAGTGACGTCACACATCACCTCATCTGTTCGATGTACATAAACAGAATATATGTATTCACTAGGGTGACACAAAAATGCACGTGAGTGCCAAATCCCATTTGCCATAAGCGTAACCGATAGTCCAGAAGCCGACGAGGCCGACCGAGTTTTTATTTTTTTGATTGAACCATTTTTCGAGTTGCCACATTCATTTTAAAGTTTACTAAATTTCTGTGCAAAGCGAGGTGCAAAGTAACTGAAAAAATTAATGAGGAGATAAACAGAACAATACACAGTATTAGTACGATTTATGGTAGGGTATGCGGGTCTCTCTAGGTACCTCCGACATCTGGCTCGACCGAGGGTTCGAATTTACCTCCGCAGCTACCTTTTTTTGCTACAACTTTCCCTCTTTCCTTTCCTTCCAAATTTCATCACTGCGTAGTACGGGTGCTCAACTTAGTCTTTTCGGAAAGAGAGAAATCAAGCAGAGGAAGAGGGAGAGTCGCAGCGCCGCTAGTTGTGTTCCACTGAGTAAGCAGTACTGTACGAGTATACCTGGAGTATACATACAGCCAAGATCCATGGCCGTCGAACATGTGTCGCGTCTCTGCGCTTCAGGCAGCAAGGGTCACTAGAAGTATCATGTCAGCTTATCCTCAAAAAAAATTTACTACTTTCACCTATATTTTTAAACTGAAGCCGTTATTTTCATTTGATTGTACTCGCCACTCTAAATACTTTTTCTGAAAATTTTTTTCGGAAATCACTTTTACATGAATGTGAGGTTACTGTGTTTAAATTTGAAGGCTCTAGCAGCAACGGAACGGACCTTAAAAAGCCTCCAAACATCAAGCATTTTAGAGCAAATCGGCACCTGTTCACTTTCTTAATTATGATTATTTTTGGACCAAACTTTTTCCAATCGATTGGTATTTATGCTGTAAGAAGATTACTGAAGGCAAATGTGAAATAGCATTAATAGTTTGTAAGTTATAATCAAAAACGTATGAACACCTGCTTACCCTACGCTATTTTAGATTACAAACTTTAAAATGAATGTGGCTACTCGAAAAATGGTTCAATCAAAAAAATAAAAACTCGGTCGGCCTCGTCGGCTTCTGGATTATCGGTTAAGGTTATGGCAAATGGAATTTGGCACTCACGTGCATTTTTGTATCACCCTAGTATTCACATTTAACTTTTCAGCTGGTAAATCAAGTGTGTGTATACATTATTTAGTTTTTGGGTATCCTCCTTTTTATTTATACCGTTTTTCTGTAAATGTATGTACATCATTTCCGAGATCAATCTTTTATTTAGATTACTCTCCCTGTCTTTAATACGGTAATCTTCGAAATTGAAAACATGGTTGTACTTTTCTTTATGCTCGGAAATCCAAAGACAATGTCATTTCCGAGCATAAAGAAAAGTACAACCATGTTTTCAATTTCGAAGATTACCGTATTAAAGACAGGGAGAGTAATCTAAATAAAAGATTGATCTCGGAAATGATGTACATACATTTACAGAAAAACGGTATAAATAAAAAGGAGGATACCCAAAAACTAAATAATGTATACACACACTTGATTTACCAGCTGAAAAGTTAAATGTGAATACATATATTCTGTTTATGTACATCGAACAGATGAGGTGATGTGTGACGTCACTTGTAAACAAAACCGCGCTAAAGTTCAGGAATCGCGCGCATTATATATAAGCGACGGCTGTTGGCTACTTCCTCACTTCTGAGAAATTAGCCGACAGAGCAATACAAATAATAACTGTGTCGCTCGGCGTCTCTCGTTCCCCCGCTATTAAATAGCCGGGGGAAAAACATCATTGAGATGTAAAAAAATCACGACAGCTTCGATATGTAAGTTCTCTAAAAATATTGTTTTTTTAAAAAAAATTGTTCTGTAACTTTATATTTATATTTACAATAAAAACTTTCGACAGTGTCCTGATGAGGGCGACAATGTTCGCCGAAACGTTGACGATATAAGAAAAGGGCCTTTTTATTCTAACCCTTTTCTACACGATTGCCTCGGAGAGATCGATAAAGCCAACAAGCACATTAAACAACTACCGAGGGATAAAGTCATATTTAGATTGTGTGACATACACATCTAAGAATACATTACCAGAATCCAAATCAACAACAGAATCGTCAACAGAGCAACGATTAACAACAATATCAACAAAAAATGCAGCAAATGAATCAGAACAAACAATAAATACAGTAACAAACGCCATAATAGCCAGCTGCAATAATCGAGATAGAAATGGAAAGTCCATCCCATGAGTATGCTCAGCCAATTGTAAAAATCCTGAAAAACATGACTGGAAGAATGATGAGCCAATAGTAGTTAGAATAAGAATACCTGAAGAAACTAGACCATGGCTTGAATTCATGATTGACAATGGAGCCACGTTAAACGTCATAAAACTGAACACTGAAGATACCACACAATTAGGAGGCATGACGATGCAAACGGTACCTACATTCGGATCAGTGTACATACTGATCCAAAACACACCAGTAAAATTTCAAATTTAATGTAGTTGCTTCTGATGCTCGATGTTGGTAGAATGAATAATTGAAAATCAAATCATCTCTTCGAGCCAATAATTTTTTATTTTTGCCAACGTTTCGAGCCCAGTAAGGCTTCTCCTCGGGGCTGTACAATATTAAAATAAAGAATATATACAAATGGAATTACAGAAACTTATAAACAAAACCTAATTTAAAATTACCGATAAATAATAAAAAATTATGCTTTCTTAAAGCAAGATAATGATGAGAATCTCTCCGGATCTTAAAAGCTTAAGGGGTTATGCCTGAGTTGAACCTGTAAAAAAGACATTAATAAGTAATAGGCTGAAAAAATTATTTATTAATAGTATAAAAAAAATCTTTCTCCTACATCAAATATAGGTATTAAACATATTTTTAACTATTTTAAAAAAATTATATATCTATACTTACATTGTAAACAATTACATGTATGAATCATTAATTTTCAGCACTTTTTTCCCTTTGCCGCAGGATATCTCAGCATCCAGATGATGAATTGACACCAGACAGGATGTAAAATCTTCTGAATATGTTTCTTCACTGCTCGAGCGGAAGACTTTTCTACAAAAAATAAATTTTAAATATTTAGTAACTCATAAGATGATTATATCAGTAATTATAGTGAATATTACATATATTCACATACGCAACATTCACTTTTACCTTGTATTAGTCAATTCTGCTCCGTTCAAGCAGTGAAGAAACATATTAAGAAGATTTTCCATCCTGTCTGGTGTCAATTGATCATCTGGATGCTGAGATAACCTGCGGCAAAGGACCTAAAATCATAAAAATGGCAAAACTGAGAAAAATGCATTTAAAGTTTATCAAGATGCTTATGTATACTTATCGGGTAGTACTTACATGAACTGCTTAGCACATTTTTCTTATATTCTAGCATAAGATACCTACATATTAAGGCATATATAAAGACCCGAGTGCTGTATATGTAGATATACCAGTATCGAGAGCTGAAATTGAAATATAAATTTTTGATACGCATTCACAGTCAGTATGTTTCACATGAATATAATTGTTGGTATTGCTTACCCATGACTTTCCAGGATTATTAACAATCACAGTAGACTTAGAGCTGGTTGGAGACTATTTATCATATAGGCATCTTGTACACATGATAATTATAGCCCGTACAACTAAAAATCAAGAATATACTCACAAAAAACAAATTCTTTACAAATCATATGTTGTTTATAGTCCAAACACTTATCTAAATTTGAAGACTAGTAGACTCAGAAGCTATCACAACAGCACAACATCCAGCTTACACTAAACTACAGACAGCAGACGAAACAGCTGATGTCTGACAGTCTGAATGCAAACTCGACTAAGTCGGTAAAACAGTGATTTCCTTTTCCATATGCTATAAAGTGTCTTTTTTCAGGCGGTAATTTAAATTTGCACGAATATTTTTTTACCCCTTTATAAGTTTGATTAAAAAATTACAAGACTAAATTTAAATCCTAAATTTATTTTATTTTGAAAATTCAAAATAAAAATAAAATCTACGATTTTATAAAAATTAGTTATTTACAGTATGAAATGATTCAATAAATAATATATTTTTTTTTTAAATAAAATTGCGTTTTCAAAAGGAGTTTGTAAACACATTTAATTTTACATTTTCTATGAAAAAGCAATTGTTTTTAATAATCAAAAGTGCTATAAGACAAAATATCAATAATACGCAATTTTGAAAAATTGTACTTTTTTAGTATTTTGCCTATAACTTTATAACGGAATTTTTTCGGACAAAAAGGACTTCAGCAGCGTATTCTACATTAAATTTGCTTTAAAAAAATCAAATAAAAAAATTTTTGATTTTTTTGAATTTTAACTCAGGCATAACCCCTTAAGGCTAAAATACAAAATTAACTAAATAAATAAATAAATAAATTAAAAAACACTAAATTATCTTATAGATCCAGACCTGACATTGACTGGGAACTCAAAAGTACAAATTCTTAACAAAAAAACCCCGCTGTCGCCAGATGGTGATGCGACATCGAGGAGTGCCGATTATAGACTGTAATCAAATTAGTCTTATAGCTAGCCGCCTCTTCTCACAAAAATAAGAGAGGGAGAACACATATACACACACAATTTTGAAATACTCTTAAATTCCCAAACGCTACAGCGCCGTACGAAGCGTCAAGGGAGCATATCGGCAAGAGAGGGGGCGAGTGCAAATCATCGAGTGAGTGCGAGAATCCGCGCCGCCAAGTTGACGTCACGATCATAGCAACGCTAACTCCCCCTCTCCCTCAGTGGGATGTTATACTATACAATATTATTAATAATACTATATAATATTGTTGTAAGCATCGATGCTTCTTAGATTCAGCTAACACTTGCCGATTGTATTAGCTGGCAGTTCGATGCGGAACATCCTATTAAGGGAGAGGGGGAGTTAGCGTTGCTACGACGGCGTCTAAGCATGTTGGTATTGGCGGCACGAATTCTCTCGCTCGCTCGAAGATTCGCACTCGTCCCCTCTCTTGCCAATATGCTCTCTTGACGCTTCGTACGGCGCTGTAGCGTTTGGAAATTTAAAAGTATTTCAAAATTGTGTGTGTGTATGTGCTTTCACTCTCTTATTTTTGCGAAAAGAGGCGGCTAGCTGTAAGGCTAATCTGATTACAGTCTATAATCGGCACAGCGGGGTTTTTTGTTAAGGATTTGTACTTTTGAGTTTCCAGTCAATGTCAGGTCTGGATCTATAAGATGATTTAGTGTTTTTTAATTAATTTATTTATTTATTTAGTTATTTTTGTATTTTAGCCTTAAGCTTTTAATATTCGAAGAGATTCTCATCATTATCTTGCTTTAAGAAAGCATCATTTTTTATTATTTATCGGTAATTTTAAATTATGTTTTGTTTATAAGTTTCTGTAATTCCATTTGTATATATTCTTTATTTTAATATTGAACAGCCCCCAGGAGGAGCTTTACTGGGTTCGAAACGTTGGCAAAAATAAAAAATTATTGGTTCGAAGAGATGATTAGATTTTCAATTATTTAAAATTTCAAATTGTACATGATGACTTTCCTATTCAAGCAGGCAGAATCCTCAAGAAATTAGCTCGAAGAAGAAGAAGCAGTAATCTCATATTACAAAAATGCATGAATGGTAAACAGTGATGTCATGCACCCGATACCATTTAAAAGGCATAAAGAAGAACATTTATCCAAAAAGAAACAAAAAATTGACAGTTTATTAAAAGTAGGAGACACAAACACCGTAACTACGGAAACTATTATGACAACTGCACCCGACATTACTGCAGTAAAGTGCACAATACCGGCAAGAACCAGACAAGTAATGCAGATAAATCTGAGTAAAACTGATTTAAAAGAAGGATACATTCTACGTATTGACACCGGCAACAAATATATGTTCATGGGTGAAGGTACATATATCAACGACAACAACACGTGCACAATACTAGTAAGAAACACGAGTCAAGAGAACGTCACCATTAAAGTGAATGTAAAAGAATTAATACGGTTCGACACAGAACCAAATTTTTTAGAAGAAACTGACATGGAATTTGACGGTAAATTGGTATCAAACATTCCAGAAAAAATAGAAAACGTAAAAGCAGCTATTGGAAGAGATCATCTCAACATCGAAGACAAAGAAATAGTTAATCGAATAAGTGACGAATATTTAGACAGGTTTCTGTTGCCCGGAGATAAGCTACCGTGCATAGACATGATAGAGCAAAATATACATGTAGAAGACAACGCACCCATCAATACAAAACAATAGAGTCACCTTCCCAAACACAAAGAAATTGTGCGGGAAACTGTACAAAAGAAATTGAAGGACAGTATAATAACTGCCTCAAACTCGCCATACAATTCTCCCATCTGGATTACACCACAAAAGTCAGACAGTCAAGGCAATCCAAGATGGAGAATGGTAAAGATTTTAGAGAATTAAATAAAAAGACTATAAGAGACGCATACCCGCTGCCCAACATAGCAGATATAATGGATCAGCTAGGAGGAGCGGTCTATTTTTCCATATTCGATCTTGCGTCAAGGTTTCAACAAATACTCATGGCACCAGAACATTACTGTAAGACAGCGTTTACCACAGTCAATGGTCATTATGAATACAAACGTATGCCAGAAAGTTTAAAAAAGGCTACGGCCACACAGCGCTCAATGGAAAAAATCCTGTGCGGCTTGCAAAACATTGAAATGCTAGTATATTTAGATGAACTCATCGTCTATAGTAAAGATCTCAAACAACATGAGCAAAGAATACGAAATCTCATGGAAAAATTGAGACATGCTAAACTTGTTTTACAGCCTGATAAAATTGACTTCTTCAGAAAAGAAGTTAGTCCGGGAGTCCTGGAATTGGGACTGGAAGTTCGTGCCACTCGCAATTTTATTCTTGGATCTGGTAGGTGTTAGTGTACTGATGATGACTTTAAATTCTCTACCTCGCAGCTGCCCCGGAATATTGTCATACTGCCCGGAATATTGTATATTGTCATAATATTGTCAACTTTACATGAAAAAGTTGAGGATAAAAATTGTTCACAATTGAATTTCCTACAAGGTACATGTATTCCCGAGTGCGAAATTAACTTTTTTCATCGCTAAATTGTATAATAAAAAAACAGTTTTTTTCTTCATGTTGCCGTAGCTTATTCAAAAATAATTATTTTTGATCGAACTTTCACTCAAAAGGTCTTGACAGTTCATATTACATAAAAATGCTTGCCCGATCTCGCTAAATTAAAATGGCGGCTTATTGCCAAATTGTTATGCTATTATTTCAAATGTATCTCTATTTGCCGCATATAACAATAAATCGATGCGACCACCTGCAATCACTAGCTTATGGAATACTTATGGGTTTATGACAGGGTTAACACCTGAAAAAAAAAGAAAAACCATTAGTGCTGTAAAAAATTAACATATATTGGTACATTAAAAATTATATTTTTCCTTTGAAATATAAGTATTACACATCACTTTTATGCATAAAAAATATGCATTAAGTAAGTTTAATATTTAAAAACAATTAACGGTATTTACTTACCAAAAATTATGATTTTCATCATTTTTATTTACTTGCCGCAAGAATTTTCAGGATCTGTACCATCAATCTTCATGAATCCAAGTGGTTTATCTCACCCATAAGTCTGGTCACAGACTAAGCGGAGCAAATTCCTGAAAAACACAAAATTAATATAATTAATCAAACATACATTAACAATATTAGTAATTATAGTGAATGTTACATATGTAAACATATGTAACATTCACTTTGAACTTATCTTTTTCCAATTCTGCTCCGCTTAGTTTGTGAGGAAACCTATTCCAAAGGTTTCTCCAAAATTTGAACCTATTTGGTCCACCCATTGCTGTGAAAACCTGCGACAAGTAAAAGAAAATCATGAAAAAATTAAATCCGAGTAAAATGCATTTAAAGTTTCTGATGTAAATCATACAAATAAACTCAGCTATACTTACAGAAACTATCCAGCATATCTTCATTTGTTTTTGGTACTCAAATATACATGCAATAAAGCATACTTGGTGGTACGCGTACATCATGCTGTGTGATAATAGTATATAGAAGCTGAAAATAAAATAAAAGTTATCGTTACCTATTCATAATCAAGTTATACTACTGATTGCAATTATGTGCAGTACTAACCATTATCAAAAACATTTCAAGTTGTTAGAAAGCATACAAAATAATATACCAGTTAGTCAGAATAATAGGTCCATCTTGCTGTCTTGGACCCGTACACCTAAAAGCAAAAAATAAAGAAACAAAGAAAAAGTTCTTTACGGATAAATTAAAACTTATTAGTTTTCAATACTCATCTGAATAATTGTTGTACTCTGCAGAAGCTCTTATACTTAAAAACACCATTGAGGTTATAAGCACTTAAGTGTTACAGCTGCTAGCAGACAAACTGCACTGATCTGGTGACTTGAAGGTTGGATGAAAAACCGCTGTTTGGCTGCTTCTCAGAAAATTCTACTATACCAATCACATAGCAACCTTCATTCCCGACCGGACGTTGGGCAATAAGGCGCAACATATTCGGGTAGCAAATTCAAATTTGTTGAATGCCATTACTTTAACACATTGAGTTTAATAATGATACAAAATCACACATAGAAAAGTTAATATTTTACAAAAATAAATTAATAACTCTTGAGAAAAAAACTGTTGGTTAAATGGTGTTTATGTCGTGTTTTCATTCAGATTTCTCATGAAGCTACTCTATAAGAAGCGTTGTAGAACAATTCATTCCACAAGTTTAATTATGTTAAAATATTTAAAATTCTCGATTTTTTGAAAATTTGCTAGAAAAATATTTATCAGTTTTGAGTTTGTATTTTCAAGGAAAATTGTTTGAGCAAACAACGGCTTTCAGCAACATATTCTACGGACTATTAACTGTGAAAAAAGTAAATCAGAAAAACTCGATAGTTTCATAATTTTAACCCTGTCATAACCCCTTAACAAACGATAAAAAGAACTTTTTTTCAAATTAATATTTAACAACAGTTTTAGCAATAAATGTCCATTGCTGTGTTTGTATCTCGGTCAATTTTTAAGTTAGGGAAACGCGGTAAAATCCATCGTAAAGTGTGTAAAAAACCATGAATTTTTCTATAAAAAATATTAAGATCAGACAAATAGGAGCCGAGATAACAATTTTTTTCAAACGCCGATTACGCCGACACTACTTAATATTTTTAGATGAAATTTATCACAGTGCTTGTTGAAGAAATGCTCTAGAAGATCATGTCTGTCCGAACAGCTATAGATGCCTTGGTTCGTCTGAAACGATTGGTGAAAAAGGCAAAATCAGCGCGCATGGTCGCGCGGCTCGTCCGGTCGCGCGGCGCCGTGGTGGGGAGAGCGCCACTGCGGCGGCGAACAGGATTTTGTGAACCTTAATTGTAAATTTATTTTCTCGGCAACTAAAGCAGCTATTGCAATACTTTGTTTTCTCATTTAACGTGTTTTTTTCTCAGCTTTTTTGCTCTGTTCATTAAATTATCATTAAATTAACAGAAATGCCTAAAATTGTCATTTTTGCACAAATTTCAACATATATATATGTATATGTAAACTAACGACTGGCTCTTTGTGTTTTGAAAGGCGACTTTTGTGTGATTTTTGAAAGGTCTAGTTTAATATAAAAATTATTATTTTGTTTGTGCATATATTCGAAAGTGTACACCCTTCCCTCTTAAAAGTGTCACCCTTTCCATTATATTACAAATATATAAACTCACTGCAAATTAATACGTGTCAATTGGAAATTTGCCTCCAACGAGTATAGATGTCTATAAAACAATGAATTACACAATATAAAACGGATAAGGCCACCGGTGGTAAAAAGCAGGAATCCGAAAAATCCAATTAAAAACTATTGGATTCCTCGTCCTGAGTACACAACGATTGGCCGCGTATCTATAATATACGTATACGCTACTTAACTAGAACAAATTCAAGTAAATCATCCACGACGACCAGCTATGTGTGCGTACGAGCATCCAGTGCCAACTTGGCCTTATCACCCTTTCTATTTCTCATCTCTTTTTTGCGCGCCGCGCATAATTTTCTCTATATTATTCCCTATATTTATATACGCAATTATAAAAATAAATAAGTAAATTTTAAAAAACTTCCTTGTTACATGTCTTTTATACATTATATGAGTGAAAAGAAGTTGATGTGTAGAAGTTTTATAGAGATTTGTACTCATTAGAGGCAAATTTCTAATTGACACGTATTGATTTGCAGTGAGTTATAGTTATAGATATTTGTAATATAATGGAAAGGGTGTTACTTTTAAGAGGGAAGGGTGTACACTTTCGAAGACACGCACAAACAAAATAATAATTTTTATATTAAACTAGACCTTTCAAAATTCACACAACAGTCGCCTTTCAAAACACAAAGAGCCAGTCGTTAGTTTACATATACATATATATGTTACGCGGGTGTAACGATAATAATATTTTTAGATTCAAAATTATATATGTTATGTGCTTGGTAAAAAAATATTAAAATTTGTGCAAAAAATGACAATTTTAGGCATTTCTGTTAATTTAATGACAATTTAATTAACAGAGCAAAAAAGCTGAGAAAAAAACACATTAAATGAGAAAAGAAAGTATTGCAATAGCTGCTTTAGTTGCCGGGAAAATAAATTTACAATTAAGGTTCATGAAATCCTGTCCGCCGCCGCAGTGGTGCTCCCCTCACCACGACGCCGCCCGACCGGACAAGCCGCGCGACCATGCGTGCTGATTTTGCCTTTTTCACCAGTCGTTATAGACGAACCAAGGCATCTATAGCTGTTCGAACAGACATGATCTTCTAGAGTATTTCTTCAACAAGCACTGTGATAAATTTCATCTAAAAATATTAAGTAGTGTCGGCGTAATCGGCGATTGAAAAAAATTGTTATCTCGGCTCCTATTTGTCTGATCTTAATATTTTTTATAGAAAAATTCATGGTTTTTTACACACTTTACGATGGATTTTACCGCGTTGCTCTAACTTTAAAATTGGTCGAGATACAAACCCAGAAATGGACATTTATTGCTAAAACTGTTGTTAAATATTAATTCGATGAAAAGTTCTTTTTAGCGTTTGTTAAGTATTTCATAAGCTAGCGATTGCAGGTGGTCGCATCGATTTATTGTTATATTCGACAAATAGAGATATATTTGAAATAATAGCATAACAATAATTGACAGAGAGCAATCTATTTTCCGTAGACGGTTCTCTGAAATGCTCCATATACAGTTTTTCGATGGCACGCTTAATAGGGCTGAGGACACGTGCCACCTCAAAGCCAGTTATAAGAATGTCATTTCCAATCTAAAAGTTAGTCCGAATAAATTTTAATTGACAAATATTGTGATTGCGGAGGCTCGGTGGCGAGCAGACTGTACCGGGAGTCTAGGACGCGGAGAGAGGTGGCTCACCGCTTCGCGCTCTCTTCAGTTCAGCCAACACGTGTTCAATGCTGATTGGCTGGCGGGCCGGAGCGGCACAGCCCAGTGGGAGGTCGGAGAGTCGGGTTGCCGTGGCAACGGCCCGGTCATATTGTACTATATAGTGATACAGTCATGGTAGGGGCGTCGCACGTGGAGCGGCGCGGGCTCTCCGCTCTACTACATGAGTAACAGCTCGTGTCACCTCTGCTGCGTTATGTGTTCCGGATACACTTAGCGAGCTCTGAGGCTTTCGTGGCTGCGATATCCGCTCTATTTTTGCACTTTATATGCATTTCATTGTATTAGAATCTTGTCCGACGTATGTATTGTAGCGTATATAGTCCGGGAGTCAGGAAGTTCAAAACCTTATTACCAGGAAGTTCGTGCAGGAGTTTATTTTATCGCTGAAATATGTTGGTAGCCACTTACTGAAAATAGTCCTAAAGTCTCGACTTCGGACCCGATCGGGAACATTGTTATGATTGCAAATTAAGTTACCAAAATGCATTTTTTTTCCGTTTTTCTTGATTAACTTTTTTGTTACTCAATTTACGCAAAAACAGTTAGGGGCAAAAGTTGATCAGCATTGAATTTTCTATAAGACACATATATTCCGAAATGCAAAATTAATGTTTTTCCCGGCTAAATTGTTAAATAAAAAAAATTTTTTTTTCAATTTTCACATTGCCATGGTTTTTGTGAAATATGATCTTTATTTATCGGATTAGCCCTCAAAGATGACTTTTAGTACAGACAACGTAAAAATTGAAGCCCGATCTCGATATCTTAAAATGGCGTCTTGTTGCAAAATTATTTAGCCGAAAAGTTCAAATTGATGTCCAATTCGATCCAGGAACGATAATTGAATCAAACTATGTTTAATCGATAGCTTACGACGTAATTAACAAACGGTAAAAATAAATTTTCTTAATATTAATATTTAGCAACATTTCTAATAAAAAATTTTTTTTATTTCGGTCAATTTTCGAGTGAGAGAATCGCGGCAAAATTCATCTTGAAATACATAAGAAACCATGAATTTTCATATAAATTTTGTTAAGATCGGACCAATAGGAGCCGAGATACAAAAATTTTTTCAACCGACGATTACGCCGAAACTACTTGATATTTCAAGTTGAAATTTGGCACAGTGCTTGCTGAAATCATACTCTAAATGATTACATTTTACCCAATAGCTCTACATGCTTTAGTTCGTCTAAAACGACCGACGAAACATATGAATTCAGCGCGCGCGGCCGCGCCGTTGCTCCGGCCGAGCGGCGCGGTGGTGGGGGGAATGCCGCGCGGCGGCGAACAGAATTCATACACCTTAGTTGCAATTTGATTATCTCGGTAACCAAAGCTACTATTGCAATAAATTTTTTTTTCATTTAACGTGTTTTTTCTCAGCTTTAACGTCATATTAATTAAGTTATCATAGGCACAATGCAAATACCGCAAATTACCAATTCTATTGAAAAAGAATCTTTTTTGGCTACATACAAAACCTTTGTACGCATGCATTGTACTGCTATACTCATAAAAATATTTAAATTTATCATATAAAGGTTGGGTAGCGTAATATATGCCATTAATAGTGCATTCATAGTGACGGGGATCCCAGGGTATGCATGGTATACACTGTAATTCCTTAGCTGGACCCCTCGGTATGTTATAGCATATATACTCGGCTAAACAAAAGGATACACTCACATAAAGCACACGATAGATCTAGCATTCTAAGATGAATCTAGGATACAGCCCGGCATAGATCTTAAGATATATCCTAAGCAAGACCACAGAGAACACCCTAGAATACAATTTGGGTATTCTCAATGATTGATCCAAAATAGAATAAGTGTGTACCATAATGTAAATTCTTGAGATGCCCTGGGATATCCTAAGATAATATTCACACCATTAGATACTATGAAATTCCCTGTACAATCAGCAGATCGAACTTTCTGCTACAAAGATAATTTATTTTCTGCTGAATGTTCTAGAATACCTTAGAATAACTTGGCAGTGCCGAGAGGCTCTGGATACACTAAGATATTCGATGATATTGTTAAGTTCAATAGAAAAGTCCAGGTCTTCCCAACGTTCCAGAATAGCTCAGAGGAAATCCCAAAATATTATAGAGTATAAAAGATATTTTAAGATAACTTAGGATCCACTAGGACACCCAGGGAAACCATGGAATATCCGCAGACATCCAGAATGCACTAGATTACCCTAGGATATGCTTCAGGGTCTAACCCAGATTATACTCTAGAGTGTACTCTACCTGGGGTTTACCCTGGAACATAGCCTAGGATATACCCTGGCGTCTACCCTGGGGTATACCCTGGGGTTTACCCTGGGGTCTACCCTAGGGTTTACCCTGGGATCTAGCCTGGGGTCTATCCTAGTGACCCTGGGTTACCCTAGGATACCCTGGGTTATCCTAGGATACCCTGGGTTATCCTAGGGTATCCTTGATTATCCTAGGGTACCCTGGGTGATCCTAGGGCACCCTGAGTTATCCTAGGATATCCTGGGTTATCCTAGGGTACCCTGGGGGTTATCCTAGGGTACCCTGGGGGTTACCCTAGGGTACCTTGAGTTATTCTTCTTGCACAGCTTTCAGAATCCGGGGCCAAAATTCCGAAAAACAGCTCTTTTGAGCCTTTTTTTACATATTCGGTAAAAAATCTGGGAATTTTTCAACTTTCTTTTTGAAAATGCAAATTTTCCACCCGAAATCCATTGAGCTAGAGGTCTAGAATCTTCATAAATCTGGCATATTCTAGGGTATCCTGGGTTATCCTGGGGTACCCTGGGTTATCCTGGGGTACCCTGGGATATCTTAGGGTACACTAGGTTATCTTAGGATACTCTGGGATATCCTAGGAACCCTGGGTTATTCTAGGGAACCCTGGAATATCCTAATATCCCAGGGTTATTCCAAGGTACCGGGGAGGATTCCAGGGTAGCTTGGAATATCGTAGGGTATCCCTGGGAAGCCTAGAATATCCCTGGGTATCCTGGATGCCCTGAGATAGCTAACGGCTTGAAAGGTTAATAAAAATGCGTCTCTTCGAGCCAAATGTTAATAACTACGCCATACGTTTCGGGGTATTTTACCCCCTCATCAGTGGCTAAGCAAATTAATTTATTATTAAAGTTTACAATGACAATTCGAAATTATGATAACAAAACAAATTAAATTACCAAAGTTTAAAAATGAGTCGTGAACTACATCGACGACGTAAAAACCGCAGACGGCGCTAAAAATTACAATACGCAAATTTGAAGAAAATTACAATAGAATTTAATAATGGTTACAAAAATCGCTACAAAAATTTACAACTTACAAGGTGCGACGCTCGAAAAACAAAATTGATAAGCGCGACCGGTGCCACTCGGTGGTAATGTGGCACCGGCCAAGGACAAACGTCAACTAAGTTTACAGCTAAAATCGATCTTATATATACGTTACAATACATCCGTCAAACGGATTCTAATACAATTAAAAGTGTATAAAATGCAAAAATAAGGCGAATATTGTAGCCACGAAAGCCGCCGAGCTCGCTGTGTGTATCCAGAACACATAGCACAACAGAGGTGACACGAGCTGTTATTCATGTAGTAGATCGGAGAGCCCGCGCTGCTCCGCACGCGACGCCCCTACCATGACTGTATCACTATATAGTACAGTATGGCCAGGCCGTTGCCACGGCAACCCGGTTCTCCGACCTCCCACTTGGGATGTGCCGCTCCGGCCCGCCAGCCAATCACCATTGAACACGTGTTGGCTGAACTGAAGAGAGCGCGAAGCGGTGAGCCACCTCTCTCCGCGTTCTAAACTCCTGGTACAATCTGCTCGCTACCGAGCCTCCGCAATCACAACACTCGACAATTAATGTTTATTAGGACTAACTTTAAGATTGGAAATAACATTCTTGTAACTGGCTTTGAGGTGGCACGTGTCCTCAGCCCTATTCAGCGTGCCATCGAAAAACTGTATATGGAGCATCTCCGAGAACCGTCTACGGAAAATAGACTGCTCTCTGTCAATTATTTTAATATTGTTAAAATCAAAACTATGACCCGTCTCCAACGCATGTACTGCAAGAGGGGAATTCAGATCCCTTTTCTCTATATACCTCTTATGTTCGTATTGCCTAGTTTTTAGAGGCCGGTACGTTTCTCCGATATATGTTGATTCGCAATCGGAGCAATCGATTTTATAAACCACGTTCCGTGTGTCACCCACCGCAGTAGGGTCTTTACCAAGTTTAATAAATTTGTTAAACTTGTTGGTAACATTATTAACTAACCTCACGTCATTATTTCTAAATACGGACCTTAATTTTTCATTGAACCCTTCGTAGTAAGGGAACACACCATAGCCCTTTCCCGAGTGTAAATTATTGTTACTATTGCAATTGGAAGTGTGTGAGTCAATATTGCTCGTGTCTGTGCCTCTCAATGCGGCCCTTAAGATGCCCAAATTACGTGCAATCCGCTTTTTGCTAAATTTCTCAATAAAATCAGGAGGATAATCATTAGCTATTAAGATTTTTTTCGCCTTTTCAACGTTCTCACAGTGGAAACGAGGATCCGACAATAATATTGCCCTATCAAAAAGATTGGATATTATTGCTATTTTTTGACTTTTTGGATGATGGGAAAAGAAATTAATGTATCTGCAAGAAGCTGTGTTTTTTTGGTACCAATTAGTAAATATTTTGCCGCTAGAATCATGAAAGATAGAAATGTCGAGAAAGTTAATACTATTGTTTACTTCAATTTCCGAAGTGAATTGAAGGTATTCGTTATAATTATTAAAAACAGATAACACCACCTCAATCTCCCCTCTGTCCACTATCAAAAAACAGTCATCCACGTATCTGCGAAAAAGTCGAACGCTAGATTTTGTAATGCTCAGACAATGCTCCTCAAGGTCCTCAAGAACTGCATTCGCAAATACAGGACTCGAGCAAAAACCCATCGGGGCGCCAGAAACCTGCTTATAAAAATTGCCATCAAATACAAGATATGTACAATCGAGAAGAGTTCTTATACCGTCAATAAATTCGTCCTTAGACATGCAATTCAAACATGAAAGCCATTTCCATCTCTTCTCTATCGATAACAAAATTGCATCCTTTGGCAAACTCGAAAACAAGGAAACTACATCGAATGACGCGAAACAGTGTTTTTCAGACATATCTATATTAATCAAATCATACTTTAATTGAGAACTATTTTTAATATATGAAGCTGGTAAAGGAAAACGTTTTGATAATAAGACAGACACACACTTATCAAGAGAGTAAGTAGGGCTATTAACTGCAGAAACTATAATCCGTACAGGATTATCAGGTTTGTGAATTTTTATAAGGCCATACGCTTTCGGCAGCGATGTGTGCTCAATACCCTTAGAAGAAAGACCTCTGAAGGCCTCATCACACTCCAAGACGCCCCGTGTACTCCAAAGATCAATCAGTTTTTTAATCCGCTTTTTTATCCCTGCGGCGGGGTTAACTTTAACCCGTCTATAAAATCTATCGTCGTTAAGAGCGTCATTGACCTTTGAAATGTACACATTGCGATCTATTGCCACCGTAGCGTTGCCCTTATCTGCTCTAGTAAAAAATACATCCGGATTATTCCTTAAAAATTGTTTTGTGCGTTTGATATTATACAACATAATGCGTTCATGGTAAGGCGTGTGTGTCTTATTTTTAATTTGTGAATTTAAAATGGAAATAACGCCATCACGCAGTCCTCCGTCTATGCCTCGATTGAACATATAAACATTCTCCAAGCTTTTCAAAATCTCAATAGCTTCTTTAAAATGAAATTCTGTATTAAAATTAAATTTTTCACCCATAGACATCACCCTTTCTACATAATCTGGAAGTTGTGAATCAGAAAGATTCACAAGCCATTTTTTTCTTATTTCGAAAATATCGGCATGGCTAAAATTGTAATTAGACATAATATTATTCACCTTCGAACCAATCATATTCGAAGTATAGCTAACGGCTCTTTAGGATATCTCAGGGAGCCTAGGGTAGCCAATGGTATTCCAGGATTACTTAGGATATCCCAGGATAGCCTAGCGGATCTTAGGGTATACCAGGATAGCCAAGCGTATCCAAGGGTATACTAGGATATCTCAGGGTACGAAGGCGAATTGCATGCCGCTTAGTGAGAGACAAAACATTGTTAATGAAAAACGCACATGCTTCAACTGTGTGAAAATTGGCCACAATAGTAAAATGTGTAGAGTCAATGTGACGTGCTCCAAGTGTAATCGACATCACGTCGATTTAATGTGTGACGGCAAGAAGAAGGTCAGTGCCTCCATGATGAATGCAGTGAATGCAGTGAATTTATCGGAAGAGTGCAATTAACGTGCTTTGTTCGACGTGTCCAGCACATTTATGCAGACATTGAAAATCAAGCTCCGCAACGGTGTAAATGAAGTGACGGCACGAGCAGTCATAGATATTGATTAGCAACACTCATATATTAAAAGAGACTGCAAAAAATCTT
Organism: Philotrypesis tridentata; assembly: GCA_018906965.1. Lineage (NCBI taxonomy): Eukaryota > Metazoa > Arthropoda > Insecta > Hymenoptera > Pteromalidae > Philotrypesis > Philotrypesis tridentata. Next base: position 108,751 of record JACCIB010000425.1, read on the forward strand.
AATTATGAACCGGCGTGTTAACAAAAAATGGAATATTTGCTTTGCGGAGGGCAGAAGTCGAAACTTACGGCGCACAAGAAATATTTAATCCACACCGGTAGTCTTGATGGCAGTTATCGATGCAATTTTCAAGTGCTTGATTAAGATATTGTTTGTTCAGATGTGCCCAGCGTTTCGAAGAGTAAATGGCTGAAAGAGAGACTTGAACGTGGAGTTGTCAGATTCCTGCAGCTAAGACAAAAAAGTGCAAGTATTAATTGTCGCAGACATCGCGGGAAAGTTGTTTACAGTTCGAATGTTTCTGCTCGAGAGCGGATTATCAGCTATACATACTCATAGGAAAGCTCCCAACGGAAGAAAACTTTATGAGAATGTCTGTTATAATGTTTGCATATATGTACGTTATCGCCTCTCCGGGCGTATGCCATAGACGATTATAATAATACAATATTTACATATGTTTCAGCGCACACCAGCGAACACTAGTAAATAGAGAGAGAGAGAGAGAGAGAGAGAGAGAGAGAGAGAGAGAGAGAGAGAGAGAGAGATCACGTGTTGCCGAAGATTGACAAAACCGCGTAAAGTACCGCTCGCATCCTACGGGATCGCGTTCGAACACATTTCATATTCAGTATTGCGGTAGCGTCCGAACGATTACGACACATTTCTTCGTGCCGGTCTTTTCCCGTACTCATCTGTGCTAAACGCGTGCGACCTCTGTCGTCCACAATTTACCATCCGGAGCTCGTCCCCCTGCGTGAGACTACACTCCGATTCGGCCAGGACGACTGCAGCGTCCGAGAGCTTCGAGACTGCGACTACCTCCCGGCACCGACATGCGTCCTTGTAAGTACGAGCTCTCTAACACTCTTGGTATTCCCGATTGAGCCCCATCTCTCTCTCTCTCTCTCTCTCTCTCTCTCTCTCTCTCTCTCTCTCTCTTTCTCTCGCGTAGTCTGTGGTGTCGCACGACGGCTCGTACTATCGAGCCTTGTGTACTCTTAAGTTTTACAATATATTTTCATTAGTTCTCCTTTATTTCATGCTTAAATCATTATTTCGATACCCCGTCCCCTGCCGCCTTCGCAACCTCGTGCATACGTACCAGCCACACGAGTCGGCCGAGCCGTGCTTTATATGACCCGACGGCAACGAGACAAATATTAATAAACGTGGATTCATTTCACGGTTGTACACGACCGATTAGCTGGAGACAATAATCGTGCCGTTACACTGTGCCATTTATTTTTTCACTCTTTAGGATCCTAACAAGTAATTAATTTCTGCACCGCAGTAGTACACTTTCTTTAGGAAAATAGGATTTATTTATTTTGGTTGTAAAAGTGAATTATTGCATAAATAATGCATTTTATAGAACATAAATGCCTTGGAAGATTAGGAATTGCACGGTATACACGAACAGTATATTTTTCTTCAGGACATAGATGGATTGAAAACAAATTGTATTTGATTGAAATAATTAACAATAATTTAATGAGATACAAAAATAGTATAATTTTCTATTGATAGTATATTCATTAAAACTAACTTTATTTGTTTTATTAATCACCTTGAAATTAAAATTGCTATTTGAGACAGTATTTTTGCAGCCATTCTATATTTCAAACCGATGGTTCGAAGATAACTATAGTGAAAAATAATTTAATGAGATACATAAATAACTTATTTTTCTTTGGAAACTTGATAAATAAAAATGTGAGATGATTTAGGGAATTCAATCAAGATCAATTATGTCAAGGTGGATCTTCACTAAATTTGAACATTAAAGATTTAGTATTTTCATCGATTTTTAGCTCGAAAACGAAGTAAGAATCTGAAGAATACTTTTCTTCTTAGAATTTTTTTTTACTATTAAAATTTCAGGGTAACCCATGGCAATCTGCAGAACAAATTCCCAGAGAAATAGCAAGAATCACCGATATACATATCGTGTTGTAAAATATTGTATACGTAGCGATGTAGCTGATTAGGTTTTGATCTAGCCATATCAAATGGTGGTTTTGGCACTACCAACAACTGGAATGCATTATTTATTTTGCAAAACCCGGAACTTGTATATATTTATGAATTGTATGGTTAGCCTTTAAAATAATTAACTAATCAAAATCAGTTATTTTCCACCCTAAGTTATATTAGAAGCTTGCTCACTTAAATCCGAGAGTATCGCTTCCTCTTCAAATGCAGTAGATGAGCCTTGTTCGGCCTCAGATTCTGATTGCAGATCCATCACATGACCATGTGCTTCAATTCTTGGCTCTACATCTGTTCTCTGTTTTCCACTCACTGCAATATAAAAAAGGGTAAGCAAAGATTTGGTATGTTAGGAATTTTCGATAATATTGTTTTGTTCTTGTCAAATAATTTTAAAACTAGGTTATATTTTGAAGGCCCTCGTTTATCTTTTATTTTAACCTACACATTAACTTCAATGACAACAACAAAACAATAGCTCAGTGGATATTTTTTAAACATTTTTCTTTGATCCCTTTGTAAGATATTACATTCCAGTAATGTTGTGATAGTATTGTGCAATGTTACCATAACTTTGCTGTATTATTTCAATAGGGAAGACATTTTTTTCGAAAAAAGCGAAAAAAAATTTCATGTTCGATAAACATTGGTGGAAGGTTGCGATAGGTCACAGCAATATTGCTGGATTATTACTTTTGTGTTCCCTGCGTGGTGCTGACCCAAACTCTGTAATGGAAAAACGAGCATGGAAGGTTCGGACAATATTATAAATATATAACATGGACGTTATATAACGTTCATACAATATTATCGAAAATCCCGAACATGCCAAAGTAACTTTCAGGCTATATTCCCTAAGTATTGAGTGCTATATGGAAAACTGCATACGTACAATCTTAGATTTCCGATTTGGATTGAGCTTGAGTTGCTCGAGACATAATGTCAGCAAAATGTGCGCGTGGTATAAGTTCATTTTGTTGATCTGAAAATTCAGTACATGTAGCTTTTAGCTGTTGACGAACTGTAATAAAAAAAGCCCAGTTATATTAAACAATAAAATCAGCTTATATATATTTAGAAACTTATATACATACAATCCAAGCTCGTAACCAATGGCGTTTTGCAGCCAGTTACAGTTTGTGCAGTTCCTTGATAACAAATTCTACGACGATCATAGTCCATTCTTACCTCGGCATACCTATTACAATTATCCACGGAATATATTCAATGTGCATCTCGCTGAGGAATGACCGGATTATAATGGGAAATAGCAGAGTGTCTGTTTTGTGATTCCACATAACTTCCGCGATTTGCATTTTTCGGTTGCCAATTAACTGGAAAAAAATAAAAGTAAGTTTATATTTTCACGTCTAAATCTGGTTAATAATGTGATGCTACCAAATTGCGTACATACAATCTAAGAGTGGTTCAAAGCCAATTGTAGACGTAGTCCTCGTAGCAGTATTTGCAGCAACTTGAGAGCCAAACCCACGACGATAGTAGTCTGCCTCTTGCAATAGGTGACTGCTCTGATTATTTGCATTTCCATAATCTGATCTTATATCTCGACGAGGAATAATCATGTTATTGTCGTTAATACCATAACGTATATATTCGGATGCAATTCCATTTGGAGGGATTGCAAATCCATAGTCTATTGCTCCAGGTTGCCGATGAGCTGTAATAGATAAAGCTATTTTAATAATTACGTGCAGTTAATGCTGCATTAATAACTTGCATACATACAATGAACGAATGGCATTTCCACATCGAATTGGGATGTACTACTGTAAATAGTTGCTACCTTTGAGGTATATGCCTACTTTGGCTACCTGCTAGCTGAAAAGTGCTTTCTGCATAACGTTGGGGAACGACAATCCTGTCAGGATTATTATCAACATTACATATATTTCGCGATTCATTACTATTACGTTGCATTGCTAATTGGTAATTTGGCATTTGTGGTTGTTGATTGGCTGTAATGTGAAAATAAGTTATCATACTTATAAGATTGGAACAGTTAAATCTAGACGTTAACGTTATATTAATAATTTGCATATGTACAATGGAAGATTGGATGTTCCCCACGGAATCCGGTTGAAGAGCTGGTTAGAGTGTCAGCGGCTTCTTGGAAACCAAATCCATGACGATATCCAATCGTTTCCTGTCGATCACAAGTATTCGGACTAGCGTAAGGACCCATAGATATATTTTGCTGTACTCTAGGCCAGTTTAGTGAATTATTAGGATACAATTCCTGTTTTATAAACCCTGTAATACAATTAAACTTTAATTATTATTTAAATCGTATTTAACCCTTTAATGTCTGACTTGACAAAATTTCGTCACTATATAATATATTAGATCATAAAAGAAATTTAATTCAAAGCATGTTTTCTAACGGTTTCGGTCCGCTGTTTTAGAATCCGAGATCAGATCAAGATTCATTAAAAGTAAGTTTCACATTATTGTTATTATTATTATTAATATTATTATTATTATTAATATTATTATTAATATTATTATTAATATTATTATTATTATTATTATTATTATTATTATTAGTTTCATATTATTTTTATTATCACATTGACACAATCTAAACTAAAAAAACTATTTTTTTTTTTATTATTTATTTTGTACTTATGATTTTAATGCCAAATTAATGCATTCTCGACGAGTCTCGACGAGTCTCGACGAGAGTACATATAATGCTTTATGCGAATGATGTCACATATATATAACCGACACATATATTATCGAAATCAATTATTGAACCACTCATATGTACTACTATAGGAAAGTTTGAAGTACTATTTTAAAATTTAATCGAAGTGAAAATAACGTTTAAAAAAATCGTTTATTAAAGTTTATATTTTTTAAAATAAAAAAACATTAAAAGACTATTGTTTAAATTGGTTTTTGCGTCAATCAGATCTCAGATTTGAAAATAACGGATTCGAAAACTTTAGTAAAAATGCTTGGCAAATGTATTAAATTCCTTTTTTGATTTAAGGATGTATTGGACGTAAGGTACCATATAAAAGTTAGTTTTACTTCATAAATTGGCTATAATTATTAAAAAATAATAATTTTAAGAAATCTTAGCCTCGCGATCGATGACAAATACTTGAATACACACAAAAGTTTGGCACTTTTTTCTGTAGTTTTCAGATTTAACACTAAAACCATAGAGAATTTACAGATTCAAACAAAATAGTGCCAAACTTTTTCTTCTCATTCAATTGAAGTGTAACAAAGTTTATCATGTATATCAAAGTACTTGTCGCGAGGCTTAGATTTCTTGTAATTATTGTTTTTTAATAATTAAAACCAATTCATGACGTAAATCTAACCTTTAAACCTGATTGTACAGCCAGAGCATCGTTAAAATATGAGGCTAACACTAGCGATGAATTTTAGTCAAGTCAGGCATTAAAGGGTTAATTTTGCGAAACTATGTTAATTTAATAATTGCATTATTGCTGTACCGTATTTACTCATTGGATCTTGAGAAGGTTTGAACTTTTTTTCCCCCTTCACTACATGGGAGCTGATGATAACACAATCTAAAATTGATTTGTTACATAATATGCTTTAGTAAAATATTAATATGTCATTGTATATTATTTTCCTAAGGTGAGAAGAAGGTATTTTTAGCCCGAGTCTTGCAAACATCCGAGCGCAAAGTCTTTCTCGCCCTTAGTGAAGAGCACATTTTTTGTAAGATATGTATTGATTTTCGTACATTAACGACAGAAATTAAAATGACGATTGTTTTGTGCAACAACCACGATCTTCTAAAATTATTAATTCATATTTTTACTTTTCAGCCCGCTGGTAAAAAACTTTCACTGTAACTACTGTTATTAGGGCCAAAAAACGCGAAAAACTTGCATGTCACAGTAATAAATAGATATGACCAGATGTTTTGAAGCCGCTGACACTCTAACCAGCTCTTCAACCGGATTCCGTGCGGAACATCCAATATTCCATTGTACGCAAATTCTTAATATAACGTTAACGTCTAAATTTAACTGTTCCAATGTTATAGGTATGATACCTTATTTTCTCATTACAGCCAATCAACGACGACAAATACCAATCGTTCATTGTACGTATGCAAGTTATTAATGTAGCATTAACTGTATGCAACTATTAACATAGCTTTGTCTATTACAGCTAATCGGCAACCTGGAACGATAGACTATGGATTTGCAATACCTCCAAATGGAATTGCACCCGAATATATACCTTATGGTATTAATGACAATAACATGAGCATTCCTCGTCGAGATATAGGATCAGATTATGGAAATGCAAATAATCAGAGCAGTCACCTATTGCAAGAGGCAGACTACTATCGTCGTGGGATTGGCTCTCAAGTTACTGCAAATACTGCTACGAGGACTATGTCTACAATTGGCTTTGAACCACTCTTAGATTGTATGTACGTAATTTGGTAGCATCACATTATTAACCAGATTTAGACGTGAAAATATAAACTTACTTTTATTTTTATTCCAGTTAATCGGCAACCGAAAAATGCAAATCGCGGAAGCTATGTGGTATCACAAAACAGACACTCTGCTATTTCCCATTATAATCCGGTCATTCCTCAGCGAGATGCACATTCAATATATTCCGTGGATAATTGTAATAGGTATGCCGAGGTAAGGATGGACTATGATCGTCGTAGAATTTGTTATCAAGGAACTGCACAAACTGTAACTGGCTGTACAACGCCATTGGATACGAGCTTGGATTGTATGTATATAAGTTTCTAAATATATATAAGCTGATTTTATTGTTTAATATAACTGGGCTTTTTTTATTACAGTTCGTCAACAGCTAAAAGCTACAGGTACTGAATTTTCAGATCAACAAAATGAACTTATACCACGCGCACATTTTGCTGACATTATGTCTCGAGCTACTCAAGCTCAATCCAAATCGGAAATCTTAGATTGTACGTATGCAGTTTTCTATATAGCACTCAATACTCAGGGAATATTGCCTGAAAGTTACTTTGGCATGTGAGGGATTTTCGATAATATTGTATGAACGTTATATAACGTCCATGTTATGGATTTATAATATTGTCCGAACCATCCATGTCCCTTTTTCCATTACAGAGTTTGGGTCAGCACCACTCAGGGAACAGAAAAAGTAATAACCCAGCAATATTGCCGTTATCTATCGCAACCTTCCACCAATGTTTATCGAACATGAAATTTTTTTTCGCTTTTTTCGAAAAAAATGTCTTCCCTATTGAAATAGTAGAGCAATGTTATGGTAACATTGCATAATGCTATCACAACATTACTGGAATATAATATCTTACAAAGGGATCAAAGAAAAATGTTTAAAAAATATTTCTCCTGTTGGGATTTGAACCCAACTCCTTTCGCTCAGTGGACTCGCTCGTTATCCACTGAGCTATTGTTTTGTTGTTGTCATTGAACTAAATGTGTAGGTTAAAATGAAAAATAAACGGGGGCCTTCGCAGTATAACTTAGGTTCAAAATTATTTGGCAACAACAAAACAATATTATCGAAAATCCTTAACATATCAAAGTAACATTCAGGAAAAATTCCCTAAGTATTGAGTGCTATATGGATTGTTGACACAACTTACCATAATTAGTTCGGTTTAGCTCCTTGTACATCTTTGCTTACCCTTTTTTATATTGCAGTAAGTGAAAAACAGAGTAGAGGTGTAGAGCCAAGTATTGAAGTACATGGTCACGCGATGGATCTACAATTAGGATCTGAAGCCGAACAAGGCTGATCTACTGCATTTCAAGAGGACACGATACTCTCGGATTTAAGTGAGCAAGCTTCTAATATAACTCAGGGTGGAAAATAACTGATTTTGATTAGTTAATTATTTTAAAGGCAAACAAAATTATCCATAAATATATACAAGTTCCGGGTTTTGCAAAATAAATAATGCATTCCAGTTGTTGATAGTGCCTAAACCACCATTCGATATGGCTAGATCAAAACCTAATCAGCTAAATCACTACGTATACAATATTTTACAACACTATATGTATATCGGTGATTCTTGCTATATCTCTGGGAATTTGTTCTGTAGATTGCCATGGGTTACCTTAAAACTTTAATAGTAAAAAAAATTCTAAGAAGAAAAGTATTCTTGAGATTTTTACTTCGATTTCGAGCTAAAAATTGATGAAAATACTCAACATTAAAAGTTCAAATTCAGGGAAGATCCACTTTGACATAATTGATCTTGATTGAATTCCCTAAATCATCTCACATTTTTATTACAGCCAGTCAATCATAGACAACTGATATGCATTATTGAGCAGGAGCCCTACTAGTTACAGTCTGAATTAGTACTTTAATTTGAAATCAATGAATAAAATCTTATTAGGTTTCAGTTTATTTAGTTTCCAAAGGAAAATAAGTTATTTATGTATCTCATTAAATTATTTTTCACTAGAGTTATCTTCGAACCAACGGTTTAAAATATGGAATGGCTGCAAAAATACTGACTCAAATAACGATTTTGATTTCAAGGTGATTAATGAAATCAAATAAAATTAGTTTTTAATTAATCTACTTCCAAAAGGAAAATACACTATTTTTGTATCTCAGTAAATTGTTGTCCAATAGTTTTATGTTCAAACTAATGTATTGAAATATATAAAAGCTGCAGTCTCAAATAGCAATTTTGATTTCAAGGTGATTAATGAAATCAAATAAAGTTAGTTTTAATAAATCTACTATCAAAAGAAAAATATAGTATTTTTGTATCTCATTAAATTATTGTTAATTATTTAAATCAAATAGAATTTGTTTCCAATCCATCTATGTCCTGAAGAAAAATATACTGTTCATGTATACCGTTTAATTCCTAATCTACCAAGGCAATTTATGTTCTATAAAATGCATTATTTATGCAATAATTCACTTTTACAACCAAAATAAATAAATTCTATTTTCCTAAAGAAAGTGTACTACTGCTGTACAGAAATTAATTACTTGTGTGCTTAATTGAAAAGATAGCATAAGTAAAAAATTTAACACAGGTTCCACAGGTTCAGCACTTTTGTAAAAGCGATGCGTAAAAGCTTTCTCTTCTTTTTAAGCGAATCCATTTTGCACACTATCTACATACGTGTTTTCTTGCATTCACGGCGACCCAAATCCTGTCACGCTCGCCAGTTGTTGTATTGACTCGGGATCGTTTGAATGAGGGAGTGAAAACCAAATGGACAGCGTTCTATTAGTCAAAAGAATAGGAGCATTTAATTAACGAGCGAGAAATTTGACTTCGGCGAGATTCGAACCTGAACTTTCGGGACTACAGTCAGGAAAGCTATAACCATTCACCTAAACAGTATTCTTTTGCGTAAAATTTTCGATCTAATGCATACATTGAATGTATTCATAATTGTCCTTAACGTTAAAATTACCATAACTTCTTGTAGTGTATATGGAAGCTAGAATTTGTAATAAAAATAACTATTGGATCGTTTTTACTATACAGCATTATTATACTTTTTTCTATTGAGATTTGTAATACTTTTTTCTATTGAAATTTGTAACTCAAACTTAAAATAGTAAATATCAGCATAATTGCAGTAAAAAGGCTGATAATGACGGTCTGAGCTCAAATCACTATAATTTCTCATACGGAAAAAAATATGCGACCTATGTTTTCTAATTGATTTTTTAAAGAGTTTTTGGAATCCGGGGTCAAAATTTCGAAAAAATGCTTTTTTGAGCCTTTTTTTACATTTTAGGGAAAAATACTGGGAATTTTTCCACATTCTTTTTGAAAATTCAAATTTTTCACCCGGAATCCATTGAGTTAGAGGCATAGAACCTTCATAAATCGTGCACAAAATGATTTTCCTTTAAAACCGTACCCTTAAAAATTTCGAAATTCAACTTCGCAAATCCAAAATGGCAGCCTGAAAGTCAGAAAAAATAATGAATTAATGATAGATTTGTTACTCGAAAACGATTCACTTTATGAATAAACGTTACAGAACAAAAAGAGTTCAGGATCATTCAAAGAATACGCGTAAATTTTTTCAGGACGCTTTGTGACAATTTTTAATTTTTCCGGAAAATGGCCAGAATGAAAAAATCAAAAGTAATCCAAAACATTTTGAATAAATTCATACATATTCTTTGAATGATTCTAAATACTTTTTATTCAGTGACTTTTTTCATAAAGCGAATACTTTTCGAGTAGAAAAGAAATAAAAAAATATTTAAACAAAAATTTACTATTTTTTCTTTTGAAAATGAATGGCTTAACCTAAAAGTTTCATAGAATAATAAGTGCTTAGAATCATTAAAAGAATACATGTGAATTTTTTCAAGATATTTTGGATTACTTTTGATTTTTTCGCTCTGGCCATTTTCCGGAAATATTAAAAATTTTCACAAAACGTCCTGAAAAAACGTTTTCTTTGAATGATTATAAACACTTTTTGTTCAGTAACATATTTTCATAAAGTGAGTCGTTTGCGAGTAAAAAATCAATCATTAATTCATTATTATTTCTGAACTTCGACCGTAATTTTGGATTCGCGAAGTTGAATTTGAAACTTTTAAGAGTACGGTTTGAAAGGAAAATCATTTTGTGCACGATTAATGAAGGTTCTAGACCTCTAGCCATATGGATTCCGGGTGAAAAATTTGGATTTTCAAAAAGAAAGAAAGCTGAAAAATTTCCAATTTTTTTCCCTAACATGTAAAAAAAGGCTCAAAAAAGCTTTTTTTCAAAATTTTGACCCCGGATTCGTAAAGCTCTCTAAAAAATTTATCAGAACATATAGGCCGCATATTCTTTTCTGATCAATTCCACTATTCTATACAGAGTTGAAAGTGAGCATGTGGAAACGTGCACATCTGATGGTAATAGGTTAAATATCGTAGGTTACCCTGAGATATCCTAGTATACCCTGGGATACGCTGGGCTATCATGGTATACCCGAAGATCCGCTAGGCTATCCTGGGATGTCCTAGGATCCGCTAGACTATCCTGGGATATCCTAAGCAATCCTGGAATACCACTGGCTACCCTAGGCTACCCTGAGATATCCTAAAGAGCCGTTAGCTATCTCAGGGCATCCAGGATACCCAGGGATATTCTAGGCTTCCCAGGTATACCCTACGATATTCCAAGTTACCCTGGAATCCTCCCGGGTACCCTGGAATAACCCTGGGATATTAGGATATTCCAGGGTTCCCTAGAATAACCTAGGGTTCCTAGGATATCCTAGAGTATCCTAAGATAACCTAGGGTACCCTAAGATGTCCCAGGGTACCCTAGGATAACCCAGGGTACCCCAGGATAACCCAAGGTACCCTAGGATATGCCTGATTTATGAAGATTCTAGACCTATAGCTCAATGGATTTTGGGTGAAAAATTTGCATTTTCAAAAAGAAAGTTGAAAAATTCCCAGATTTTTTACCGAATATGTAAAAAAAGGCTCAAAAAAGCTGTTTTTCGGAATTTTGACCCCGGATTCTGAAAGATGTACAAGAAGAATAACTAAAGGTACCCCAGGGTAACCCAGGATATCCTAGGATAACCCAGGGTACCCTAGGATAACCAAGGATACCCTAGGATAACCCAGGGTTCCCCAGGATAACCCAGGGTATCCTAGGATAACCCTGGGTCACTAGGATAGACCCCAGGCTAGATCCCGGGGTAAACCCCAGGGTAGACCCCAGGGTAAACCCAAGGGTAGACCCCAGGGTAGACCCCAGGGTAGACCCCAGGGTATACCCTAGGGTATATCCTAGGCTATGTTCCAGGGTAAACCCCAGGTAGAGTACACTCTAGAGTATAATCTGGGTTAGACCCTGAAGTATATCCTAGGGTAATCTAGTGCATTCTGGATGTCTGCGGGTGTCTAGTTCCTGGGTGTCCTGGGTGTCCTAGTGGATCCTAAGTTATCTTAAAATATCCTTTATACTCCCTTATCAAAATAATGTGCAGATATTTATGCAGAGATTTCTGCAGAACTCTCTGTAGAGCTCTGCAGAGCAATCTGCAGGGTTTCCTGCAGATGGTCCAAATTCTCTGCAGAGGAACTATGTCAATGCTTTTGAAGTAATTTGTGTAGAATTTTCTGCAGAGATTACTGCACAGATTACTGCAGAGATTTCTGCATTGTAATTACTTCTGCAGAGAATTTGGACCTCTTACAGAGAACCCTGCAGATTGCTCTGCAGAGCCCTGCAGAGAATTCTGCAGAGATCTCTGTATAAATATCTGCACATTATTTTGATAAGGGCTCTATAATATTTTGGGATTTCCTCTGAGTTATTTTGGAACGTTGGGAAGACCTGGACTTTTATATTGAACTTAACAATATCATCGAATATCTTAGTGTATTCAGAGCCTCCCGGCACTGCCAAGTTATTCTAACGTATTCTAGAACATTCAGCGGAAAATAAATTATCTCTGTAGCAGAAAGTTCGATCTTCTGATTGTACAGGGAATTTCATAGTATGTAATGGTGTGAATAGTATCTTAGGATATCCCAGGGCATCTCAAGAATTTACATTATGGTACACACTTATTCTATTTTGGATCAATCATTGAGAATACCCAAATTGTATTCTAGGGTGTTCTCTGTGGTCTTGCTTAGGATATATCTTAAGATCTATGCCGGACTGTATCCTAGATTCATCTTAGAATGCTAGATCTATCGTGTGCTTTATGTGAGTGCATCCTTTTGTTTAGCCGAGTATATATGCTATAACATACCGAGGGGTCCAGCTAAGGAATTACAGTGTATACCATGCATACCCTGGGATCCCCGCCACTATGAATGCACTATAAAAGACTTAGTGTATACTTGAAGTAGAATCCAGTTGACGTATCTTGCTTTTAATCGTTCTTTGTTTTGTTTGTCTGACGTAACTTAGAATTGCTTTATTAATTTAACTTTTTTTAAATTAAATTAAATTAAAATTTTCTCTTTGAATTGTAGCAAAAATTCTGTTTGCTCGTTGAACTCGTGTGTTAGCGCATGGCGACACTCGACATCGGCTTCCGTGCCGTCGCCCCTCCTCTCTTTTAGCACTTGCCCATGCGATGAGGCGCCTGCCTAGTACTGTTACAGGTATCGTCGTGGGTTCGAGGCGTTACGTCGGTTATTAGTTCCATCTGGCCCTTTCCGTGAGTTGGTAATTGAGTATCGGTACATGATGCGTGCCAATTGGCTTTCATCTATACAATTACTTTATTGATGTTTTTACCTTTTATTGTATTTATTTGCCTACGGAACGCATCACATGCGAATTTAAATTATTTTAAGCCCTGATGAGGAGCCGAAACTGCTCGAAACGTCGGCTGAAAATAATAAAAAATTTATCTTTATTTGTACATCAATTATAGTCGAGCGATAATTGCATCCTTGTTATATTGTTGTATTACTATGTGCCATTAGCCCTGCAACGTCTTGGAAGTGTTAAACGTTTTGTTGAAGCGTTCTTTGTAGGTCCTTTAGTAGCTCCAGTTCTACATGGCTTTGTTGCTGACGCAGGATTGCCTCTAACTGTAGAGGACCGCGACGGCTGATATATATCTATGCTCCTATGATGGCAAAGATGAGGATCGCCAAGACCGAGTATCTTGTGTACATAAGTGTCGACGAAGATTTGTTCAGCTCTAGGAGCTCCATCCTAGCTAATCTATGCTTCGCGGTTTCGCGGGTTTTCGCTATTATACTATGCAGTGTGAAACCTGTTTCTAGCGATTCGAGCTTGACGCCGTGCGTCTTTTCCACCGCGGCGCTTACTTCGCTCTCTAGTTAATTGTTTATTTCTTGTTTCAAGTCTGACACATTGTATTCGTCTATTATTCCGGAGATGTTAAATGCGAATGCTTCGAATAGTATTATTTCTGCGTTGTATACCAAGTTTCGTGAAGCTGTTACATGCACATATGCTGTATGCGCTGTGCATCCCGGGCGTAGATGATCGAGGAACCCGGCGCCGTTTATCCCTATACTTATCTGCTCAGCCCTTTGGCGTTAGATGTACAAACTTTCCTTATTTTTGGTGTAAAATACCCATGAATTGGCTTTGTATCTCCTTAACCAAAAGGTGTCGCATAGACATTTGACGCGGATATCGCAGCTTGCCTTTGACCTCTTTTGTAGGTTCGGCATGTACGTTCGATTAGATTCGCTCATGGCGAAGCATTGTGACTCCGACCATACGCAGGCCACCATATCCGACGCGCTTAGCCCTTCTTGGATGGTCGGGAGAGATGATGCCTTAAATAAATTGAAAATTTGTATGTCTAACAGTGGGATAGCCAGGATATACTAAGTATCCGTCCTTAACCAGTACTGTGAGTTTTGATATTTCTAATATTGTGATTTCGCAGAAATTTAATGCGGTTAAAGGAAACTTTACGATACTTATGTATTTTTTGACGGTGTTGTGTGCAGTCTTTATTACTGCTGGCAGCAATACTCGTGGGTGCGCCAGCCGCTGTATGGCGAACAGTATGACGTCGGTCAACACTACTGTGTCTGAGTTAAATTACACTATATTAATTTTTAGTGTCAAAATTGCGCTCTGCAACACTACAGTATTGTTGGTATGTGACCAATTACTAGTTAGGGGCCTAATGGGGCTCTTTTGCAGAGCGCTGATTTTCCTGCTAAGGTCGGATAGCTCGAATCTGACGACTCGTGAGAAGCGTCGCCACGGTTTTAGTGTCCTTCGCGACCGCTCACATGGCTCCGTCGATTTCGAGTTTGTTAGATTCAGTTAGTGCTCCGAATTAGATCTTGTTGAGCGATCCGATGATTGGCAGCAACGATCTGCGTGCCCTGAAATGGTCCCCGTCTACGTTTCGCACCGTTATTAAGTCGATTAACCTATCAGCTCGGCGGTTTGCTTCTTCGACGCCTCGCTGCAATTCGCCCATCTCGCAGCCCGGGCCGCACGCTACGGTGATTTCGCGAACCTTCCGATCCGTGCTGGAGGTGGCTAACGGTGCTATCTTTTCTATTAATAGGCCGGCGCTTCTATTCAGCGGGTGGATGGACGACGAATCGTCCTGCCCCGAGGTTCTACCGAGTGCGCTTGATAGGCTGAAACGTAATTATATATGTGTAATTGCGGTATTATTGTGCTCATCGCGGTGCGTCCGGTGCCGCGTAAAAAACAGTAAAAACCAGATTTGCTATATTTTCTGGCCCGGCTGGTGTGAGCGTCGCGTCCGGTGGCGCGTAAAAAAAAGACAGTAAAAAACGGTTTGCTCCTACTCGGAGTAGTCAGCTTCTTCTACCGCTCTAGCCAATTCGTCAGGTCGTTTGTGTTTATTCATATTGACTGTCTTTATTGCTTTGTTGTTTTGTATGGTGACGTAATTCGTGTGTCTATTTATATTGATTATTTCGAAGGGGCCGTCGTACTCTGTTGCGAACTTGGCTTTCTTTGGTTCCTTTAGTAAGAATACCGTTTTTCTTTGCGGAACTGTTTCCGGTTGAGTTTTCTGTCGCAGTAGAATTTCGTTCTATATTTCGATTGCACAAGGTTCATCGCGGCAGTTGTTCGCCTCGCCTTCGGCTCGGGTGTCAATATACACGAGATATGGACTCTCCAAGTTTTTTCCTCCGTAGGCACGTAATATACTATTTTGATTAACCCGCGCGGGGATCGTGGGCGTGTTGCTAATTATCATTGGCATACGCGTTTTCACGCGGACTAGCTTGTTGCACTGGCATGTTGTGCAACTGGCTACGAACTGTTTTACGTCTAGGCGCATATTTTGCCAGAAGAGATTGTTGAAATTATAAATTTATGCTTTGCACAGCAGTGCAACGAACTTAGGAAAATGCGGACAATGCTGAATTGTCAAATCAGCCTTTTATAACCGAGCGATTGACCGCTGAGAGTTAGTTGGTAAGGTGATTCTATGTCGGGCTGTCGTAGTGCTAAGATGCACTGTATAAGATATTATAAATAAATGTAATAAATAATTATTAAATCTCTTCTCCTATACTTAATTTTTCACCATATTTTAACATGGTAGCAGAGCGTGGTTCGTGGTTCGTGGTTCCAAATAGTGATTAACTAGTTTTTTTTGAACAATTAAATTTTGTGTTAAACTATCCATGGAAGAATTCATGGTTGAAGGAAAACTCAGATAAGTACATAGGAAAGCTTATTGATGAGCAGTCAAGATAAATATTGGTATTTGAAAGGAAAAAACCCAGGTTGGGTATATACAGTTCCAAAAGAAGAATTAGTTGAATTTTTGTGTTTAATCGAAAAGAGTTTAGTGTTAAAATTTGTACCTTTAGATGAGGTAAGGAAATTAGTCACGCAAACTCCAGAAAAAGAATATGCAGCTTCAGCATCAAAACAAAAATTAATTGAAATTTTGGATAAATACGCTACCAAAGAGATATATGATCTTTTGAAGTTAGATGATCTAAGAAAGGCAGCCAAAACAGTACTAGAAATACAACTTGAAGATCAATCGAAAGAAAACCAACTCAAACTAAGGAAACAAATAGAAGAAATGGCAAATAACGAAGAAATTAAAATCCAGGTATTTGACGGTAAAAATTATAGTATATGGAAGAAGAGAATATTACTATTATTAAAGTGGAAAAAATGTGATGAACCTGCTACTAGAGAGAAACAAAGTACTGAAGAATTGGAAATTTGTACCGAGAAAAATCTGAAAGCAATGAACTATATTTACGGCAGTATTTCAAATGACCAACTAGAATTCGTGAGTGAAAAAGATACAGCGTTAGAAATTATGAAGAAATTTGACGAGTTATATTCGAAAGAATCATCGGCTTTGCAGATATGCATAAGAAATAGATTGGATAAAATAAAGCTAAAAGATTTTGACAACTGCAGTTTATTTTTCACAGAATTTGAGAAAACGATAAATGAATTGAAAAATGCAGGTGGAAAAGTTGATGAACGAGAAAAGTTAAATTATATGCTGAGAACATTACCCGATTCACTAAGCTATTTTGGAGATTTAGTAGATGCAATGCAAGAAAATGATAGAAACTGTGAATTTTTAAAGAATAAAATAAACATGTGGGAAAGCCGAAATACAGAAAAGGATAGCGGAAAGAAAAAAACGAGTGTTTTTCAAGCTGAACAAAACAAAGATAAAAACTGTTTTGGATGTGGACAATTTGGACATATTATGAATGAATGCCGAAACTCATGGACCAGAGGAAGAGGCAGCAGAGGTATAACGCACTGGCGAGGAGGTGCGCATAATCAACATCAGCAGCAACAACAGACATAATTTATTTAATTTTATTTGTAGACGATTTATTAATTTGTGGAAAAAACAAAAAAATAATTGATGAAGTTAAGCGAGAATTATCAAATAGATTTGCTATGAAAGATATAGGGGAAGTAAATACTTATTTAGGGATAAATATTAAATATAATTGTGAAAAAGGTCAAATGACATTAGATCAGAGTGATTATATAGACTCATTAGCCATAAAATATAATATTATAAATGCGAAACTGTATAATACGCCAATGGAACAAAATTTGAGTTTAGAACCCGCACAGGCAGCATCAAATGATTTAAAATATAGAAATTTAATCGGAGCATTATTGTACATTAGTACAGGAACAAGACTAGATGTAAGTTATAGCGTCAATTATTTAAGTAGATTTCAAAATAGTTATGATGAATCTCACTATAAATATGCATTAAGAATTTTAAAATATTTGTATTTAACAAAAGATCTTAAATTAACCTATAAAAGAAATGAAAATGCTGAAATAATGGATTGCTTTGTTGATGCTGACTGGGCTGGAGACAAAAATGATAGAAAATCAACGACTGGATATGTTATAAGAATTTTCGGAAATGTTGTATATTGGAAGTCAAGAAAACAAGGTAGTGTTACAAAATCATCAACAGCAGCAGAATATGTAGCTTTATCAGAATTAGTGAGCGAAGTCAAAGTAATACAAAATCTATTAAAAGACTTTAAAATTAATATCGAAAAGCCAATTAATATTTATGAAGATAATTCCGGAGCAATTGCAATAGCAAAATTTGGAAATTTGACAAAAAATTCAAAGTATATAGAAATTCATTATCATTTTGTAAATGAAAGTTATGAACAAGGAATTATAAAAATTATAAAAGTCGATTCAGAAAATAATATTGCAGACATTTTAACAAAAGCCTTAGGTCGTAATAAATTTGAAAAATTTCGAAATATACTAAGAATTGTTTGAAATAGTTCTATCACATAAATTTAAGGAGGTGTGTTGAAATTATAAATTTATGCTTTGCACAGCAGTGCAACGAACTTAGGAAAATGCGGACAATGCTGAATTGTCAAATCAGCCTTTTATAACCGAGCGATTGACCGCTGAGAGTTAGTTGGTAAGGTGATTCTATGTCGGGCTGTCGTAGTGCTAAGATGCACTGTATAAGATATTATAAATAAATGTAATAAATAATTATTAAATCTCTTCTCCTATACTTAATTTTTCACCATATTTTAACAGAGATCCGCCACTATTTTGCTATAAGTTTTCAAGACCCTTCATGCCCTCCCGCTAGCGAATCGTGGTACTCCTGTATTATCCGAAATCGATCGCTCACGGGTGGTATTGGTAAATTATTTTTATACAGCATAGCTGTTAAACTGCAGTTTTTTAACTCCTTGTCAACTAACTCTATGAACGTTGACCACTATGCGGTGTGATAGTATTGCAAGGTCGCGTACTATCGCGACGCTCGCGATGCTCTCCTCGGTTCGTTTCAGGTTTCGCAAATACAAGCTTATGTATGCGTGTAACACTCTGTCACTGAAATGATTTTTTATGTATACGCCTAGCAGCTTAAGGTTGCGGCGTCGCGTTCTATTTACCGAGTCTACGTTACAGTTTTCCCCTTAAAGTTTACTTCGGCGTACATAAGTTCTTTCGACGAGTGCTTCCTGAATTTCGGTACCCAGGTGCTCGTCGAACCATATATATCAAATTTTCGCTGTAACAGAATGGGTGCTCGTTTATTGCTTGCAGGTTACAAACGGTGGAATGACCTGTCCATCAAGTATGGCCCACGGGGACTTCTCTCGTAGCGGCCTTGCCCTCGCGACGATGTAGCGCTCGATAACGTTGCTGCCGCGCGCGATCGCCTCGACTGTTTTTGCGTTGCTTTGATCTACGACTTTGTCGATTTTCGTGACGTTGGCGCTATGCGAGACCGAGGTCATATTGATGAGCCTCGGCTACCCCCCTTTCTGCGAGCTAGGGACCGTCGTCTCAACTGGCCCGACGGGGTCATTGCTGTCGAGTGCTACTGCGGATTCATTGGACCCGCCCGCTATTGTGTCACAATTCGGAGCTTTTGAGGATTGCGTTTCGTGTCGAACTGTTGTGTTTATTAGCATGGCGTCGACGCGCTTTTTTTTGCCTTTCCCGAGTATTGGTGAATTGATTTCGTCGTTTGCGGGAGATGGGTCGCGTGTATGTGAGCCTTGATGCGATGTAGAAGCTTGGGCAGATACGTACACATACGGTGTGAAGTGCTGGCGTTCCAAGTGCAGGTGGATAAATTCCTCTGCCTCCTCGGATAGGATATGGCAGTAGATGAATTTATCCCCCGGCAGCTCGTAGCGAATACATATGTTCACAATCAATACAATATAAACACGCAATCGACCGTACCGTACTCCATTTCCGATTTCAGAATTTCTGCCGTTTCGGTCGGTTCGCCGCACCTCGTCAGTGCGGCGAACGCGAGTAGCTTTTTTCGTAAGTTGAGCACGGATATTTTTAGACTCAGCGCTTTTATTAACGAGTGAAATAAGCGATTGCCCGGTGGCAAGTTCGATATGTCGTCGGATCTGGTTACCCGAGTTTGCTGACGAATTCTCGTCCGAGACGATCACGCGGCGATCATAGTTTTTCAGCACGCGCGCGAAATCGTTTCATGCTTGGACTGTACTGGGCTCCGGTATGCTCGTCAGTGATGATCGTCGTACTTCCCTGTTATCCGTTGCTTCCTGCCTCTGTGCCGGTGACTCGGGGCGATTTTGCATTAACCGTTCCGGCACGGTATTTGACATAGCCAGCTGAAGTAATTCGGCAATTATCATTTTGGCAAATAGTTCTTTATTCGCCGATATCTTCGGTCGCACAACCCCGCGCTCTGACTTCACGCTCTCGACTTCGCAGCTTCGTTGCATTTATCCGATTTGTTTAGCCCTGAGGCTATGTCGATTATTTCTAGACAATTGTTTAGCCCGTCGAAACAGCTCGATATATTTTTCAATGTCTTTCGGACACTCGTAATTGCCTTGCGCGTTAGGTTTTTGTGGTGGGACGTGGCCCCTTATCTTGATCGGCCCTGCTGGTGCCGGTTCGCACTCCGAGTCGCTCGCCCTTATCATCTCCATGCTTTTATAGTAAGCCCGTCGTGTTAGGGGTGACAGCTTGCTGTCCAACCGGAACATCCTTCGTACGTACTTTTCTCATTTCACATCTCCTTCCAGATCGCTGCCCGCAGATTTTATAGACGATATGCTGCCGAACTTGCAGCGCACCAAATCCTTCGCGGCTGAGAACATAGTTGCGCGGAGGATATATCGTTCCACGTAACGCTCGGTGGTTAAAGTTATTGTCGCGAGGGGTAGTGAAGAAACGATATGTATGTGCACTGTTTTCTGGCAGGGCACACGCACGCACTCGCGTAGATTCGATACGTCATTTTAAAAAAACTAAAAATGCCACGCCGGTGAAAATTGAAAGAAAACTTACAGTAAGATGATCGTGAGCGCTGCTGGGTGCATAGTGTACTGGCCTGTCCTATTGAGCTGATCTGCGCTGCGGGATGAGCTGCACTGGTGCGGCAGCTGTTGAGCTGCTACGGTGATGGGCTGTGTTTGCTGGCTACTGGGCTGGCTGGTTGTTGGCCCAGATGGGCCTAGATGGTGCAGATGGACTTTGAGGGCCGAAGATCGGCTGTTGCGCGGAGAATGCGAGCTCTCGCGATAATGTTGCACACAGAGCGTGAGCTCTGGCGTTAATGTTGCACACTCGGCAAAGTACTCGATTTTTTGTGGAGCTTACGTTTTCTCTCAAACCTCGTCGATCACCAGTCCTTCTGTTGACGTGGACGTTCGATGGCTGGAGTAGTTGTGGCGATGTATGAGCGATGCCCCGTTCCTGGTGGAATCGTATTGCCTTCTGATTTCTCTGGATTTTCCCAAAAAATGGAGGAAAATCTCTGGTGACTAGAATCCTACCTTCGTTCCGAAGTTTCAAGGGATGCCAAGTATGTTACGAATAGATGTCGGGTTCGTCCTTCGGGCGGGATAGTGAAACCAGATGAAGTTAGGTGAACGTAAGCCTGCATTATTAGGTGAACGTAAGCGAGAACCGACGGTAGTCTGCCCGCTCGCTCTCCGTCTCGGCTGGTCGTAGACAAGCGGTGCCAGGAGCCCAAGTGCATGCTCTACATCTTTTGCGCCCGACAACAGTCGGCGGTGGTGTCTCTTGCTGACGATGCTTGCGGCGCATCATCGGTCGGGACACTTGAGCCGCCACGACTTAAGTCGGAGATATAACTTTATGTGAAAAATTTGAGTATAAAAATTGTTCATAATTGAATTTCCTACAAAGTACATGTATTCCCGAGTACGAAATTAACTTTCTTCATCCATAAATTGTTTAAATAATAAAAATGGAAGTTTGTTATTCATATTGACGCAGTTTATACAAAAATAATAATTTTTTATCGAACATTCACCCAACATGTCTTGACAGTTCATACTATATAAAAATACTTGACCGTTCTCACTATCTCAAAATGGAGACTTATTGCAAAATTGTTTTTCTGTTATTTCAAATTCAACTCTATTTGTCGCATATAACAACAAATTCATGTGACCAGTTGCAATCGATAGCTTATAGCTTACTTAATAAGCGTTAAAAAGATCTTTCATACACTCCCCTCCCCCTAAAATAACCACTTTTTTCCCTGAAAAGTGAAAGTAAAGTAACTTTTTTTCCCGTTGACAATTTTTCCCTAGAGAAAAATGGACCTTCATTTTTCCCGCTAATATTCATAGTTCTATATACAAGCGTGTATGTGTGTGTGATTGTGTGTATTGTGATGGCCAAACCGTCGAGGCAAATGTTCACCGGTACACCACCTGAACTAATAAAATTTAAAAGGAATGCAAAACGTTTAACAACCATGTTATAGTTAAAATCTATTAAACATATTATAAATTTCTAGCTTTTGAGGTAGGATGTATTTAAAGCGTTTCAACTGCTAACGTAGAATTTATTTATGAACAGCAATATATTGACTAAAATCATCTAAGCAGGCATGGCAAAAAATTCCACTTCAAAAGCTCAGGCGAGATCTCAGATGATGTCTCAGGTGACATCTCACCTAAGACCTCACGCCAAAATCTCATCAAACCAATTTTTACCCATTTTTCGTTCATTATATATTTAAGACCATTCTTAGTCAATTAGTGACTATTTTCGAAAAATTCGAACTTAGAAAATTTTGAAAACATTATACCATATTTATCTAAGTCCGAAATTCGATAAAATTCTAAGTTCAAATGTTATTAAATTTTCTAAGTTCGATTTCTTCAACAATTATCATCAATTCATTAAGAACGGTCTTAGATATATCATGAACGAAAAATCGATAAAAACCAGTTAGATCAGATTTTGGCGTGAGACCTCAGGTGAGATGTCACCTAAGATGTCATCTGAGAACTCACCTGAGATTTTGTAATAAGGATTGTAGATAACACTCTCAACATTTTCAACAATAACCCTCTAAAATGGAACGTTCAGGAACGGGGGAATCAGATATTTTGGGATAGGATAGGACGCAATGGAATGATATATTGTAGCGTAAACCAATAGAGTCGTTGCGGCGGTGTAGTCTGGAATAAATTTCCCTTTATAGTCCGGGAGTTCAAAAGCATCATATCAAAAGTTCGTGCTATAGTTTGTTTTATTGTTGAATTATGTTGGTACATACTTACTGAAAATAGCCATAAAGTCTCTACTTCGGGTCAGGTCGGGAACATTGTTATTATTGCAAAAGAAGTTGCAAAAATGCATTTTTTTTTAGTTTTTCTCAATTAACTTTATTGTTACTCAATTTCTGTAAAAAAGATAGAGACAAAAGTTGATCAGAATTGAATTTTCTATAAGATACATGTATTCTTAAACGCAAAATTGATTTTCTTCATTGTTAAATTGTTAAATAATAAACTTTTTTTTTAATTTTCATATTGCAATGGTATCTACAAAAAATTTTAGTACAGATAACTTAAAAATTGAAGTCCGATGTCGATATCTCAAAATGGCAACTTGTTGCAAAATTATTTACCCGAAAAAATCAAATTGCTGTCTAATCCGATCCAGGAATGATAATTGCATTCAACCGCCTTTAATCAACAGCTTATAACGTACTTCATAAACAATATAAAGGAATTTTCTGTATATTAATATTTAACAACATTTTTAACAAAAAATTTTTTTTATTTCAGTCAATTTTTACGTTAGAGAATCGCGGCAAAATGCATCTTAAAGCACATAAAAAACCATGAATTTTCATATAAATTTTGTCAATATCGGACCAATAGGAGCCGAGATACAAAAATGTTTTCAACCGACGATTACGCTGAAACTACTTGATTTTTTCAGTTGAAATTTGACACAGTGGTTGTTGAAATAATTCTCTAAAATAATAAATAGAATAATGCTCTAAACGATGATATTTTACACGATAGCTCTAGACGGTTTGGTTCGTCTAAAGCGACCGACGAACTATGTGAGTTCAACGCGCGCGGCCGCGCCGCTGTTCCGGCCGAACGACGCGGTGGTGGGAGGAGCGCCGCTCGGCGCTTTCGCGAACCTTAGTTGTAAATTACTTCTCACGGCAACCAAAAGTCCTACGGTAATGCTTTTTTTTTAAATTAGTGTGTTTTTTTCTCAGCTTTCACTTCATGCAGATGAATTTATCACAGGTACAATGCAAACACCCGAAATTAACAATTTTTCTCAAAAAAAAATCTGATTTTGCTGTATACGCTATTCTTATATGCATATATCGCACTACTAAATGTATATATAATTATATACATGTTTATATTGTATTGCAAGGCTCAGTGCAAGGATAATTTCTGCTTACAACATCAGTATTACACTGAATCAAGGGATTAATCTCGATAAAATCTATTTATTTGAATTTTAAGTTATCGCTTCCAGTTAAATAATTTTAATGTATGTGTACAGGTTATCACAACTGAATATATATATATATGTATTGTACAAACTATGCTACAAATTTATGATTATATACATGTGTATGCGTGTATGTGTGTGTGTATGTATGTATGTATGCATAGATATATAAAAAATATGCAATACGCGTGTTAGATAATGTGTATATGTACGTAGTGCGCATATCTATATTGTTATACATATACACTTATATACATTGTCCCCACAAGGGATGCCAAATCTGTAACGTATGAAACGTATGAATGTTGGACGGGATTGGAAAGCGTAAGAAAAAAGGTAGACGACGGGACTCGAACTCGCGGACCCGAGAGCCAGAGGCCTGTGCTCTAACCACGGAGCTAACGTCTACGATGCAGTTTCATGCATCGAAGCGCGACTCCTCTTATCACTTCGCCCGTCATGTTGCACCTATGCAGGCGCTCTACGTCCGTGACACCACCCTGCTTTAAGGCGAAGCCGTCCTCGGCTTCCGATCTTTTCCTCGCCGATTGCAGAACTCGTCTTACGGTGCCGCTTACGTGTTGCATGACACTGGGTTGCAAGCCTGCTTTTTACCGCGCAGATGGATCTCTGGGGCATCGGGGGAGTCGGAGCCTTTTGGAACGGATCGCAGTGCGGGTAATGTAGGGATCGTTTGTATATGGATTCGTCGCTCAGGAGATCTTTTTTAGCCGGGTTCTAAACCAGCGATCTCCCGCACAAGGGATACCAGGTCATGCACCCCCGACCCAGCGGACCCACACCACGAACTAGTCAAACTAGTAACCTCCCCCCCTCGCCTAATTACGAATAGCACAACAAACGACAACGGCAATCTACGATTCCCGGAACAGCACGCGCGCGGCTGCTCACGCACGGAAAACGGCACGCGCTAAGGATCGTTCCATCACCGAGAAAAGCTCCAGCCGCGCGAACCGCAAAAGCGCAGCCTTAGTTTATGCACAGCCAAGCCGCACAGTGGCGGACACCGTGAAGCGAGCGCGCCATGCACAAGGGGCTAGTCACTGGCCGACGCTCGCACCAGTGTAACACGCGCGCGCTGCCGCAACAAGCGCGGCCGTCATGGCGGCCACCTTGTAAGCGCATGTAACGGGTGGTGAATTAACATGCTACCCGTTGATGCGCACTAGAATAGATTCAGTATATAATAGTAATACTATCCATACTAACCCGTTTTTTTATACATTGTATTTCTTATCCATTCTTGTTCTTTTCAGATATGTCAATAGACAATAAGAAGTGTCAAAAAAAAATAAACATAAACATATTCCATTTGTGACGTTAGTACATAAGCCATACTTTAAGAATTAAAACCATGTATCAGCTCTGCCCAAAAATTCTGTAAAGCAGCAGCGGCTGCTATCGCGAATCTCGAAGATTCCCATCCCGTTACGGACCCTTTGGACCCCAATCCCTATCCTCTGCGAGGGCACCTTGCCCCGCTGGCATCCCGTGATTCCTAATCACATCATTCCTAGCAAAATCCAATCCAAGCATTTCCCGTTCTATCATAGGCCTAGAAAACCTAGATAGAACGAATCTTCTGCAACTCTCGGCCCGCGTACCCCAATAGAATCTTTTTGCTTATTGCTTATTCACATGTATTTTTAGCTTTTCATCGTTTTTTTACCGGTCGCGAGGACGCTGTGACCGCCGCAACATCGGACGTGTCACGTACGAGCCATAGGCTCAGGTGACTCCAGCGTCCGGTGACCGGAGCTGGCGACGATGCACCGAATGCATCGTCAGCAGGGAACGCGTCGGCCGAGAGCTTCTCACGGCCAAGGAGTGCGAGCTTGCACTTTGGCCGTGAGACGCCGAGTCTACGAGTTGCATCTCGCGGACAGCGTCGGCAGGTACCCGGCGACCCTCGAACTGGGCAGAGCTCCTCCTTATGCGAGCAATAAACACGACTTACTCTCAACACTTGTCTTGTGTCATACGGATCGTGGGGGTTGACCGAAGGACACAAATGGAATATGTTTATATTTTTTTTTTTTTTGACTTTTCTTGTAGTTTTTACTGTGACTTATTGTGTAATAACATATAATTATGATGATATATAATTGATAATATATAGATATGATTGATACAATATAATATATAGTATTAATGCGGTAATTAACATATCATTAATATAGCACCTGACATTGCAATTATTACAATAATGTGTTATAATTGATAGGTATAGTATATAGAATTAATATGACATATGGCAATGTGTGGCATTAATATATTGGTTAACATAGCGTATAAAAATAAACTAGTACTACTTGTGCACGTGTGCACGCACGTTCCCTTGCAAGCAGAGCGCTTGCTTGGAAAATGCGCGATGGCGTACTAATTCGCCACCCGTTAGATGGTCGCCGCCACCGGCGCCCGTACGTTCTACGCTAGCGCGCGTGCCGATTGGAGTGTAGCCCCTCACACGCTTGCGCGCGCTGCGCTCTTAAGCTACAGTGTCTGCCACTATGCGGTTCGGCTGTGCGTGCTATGGCCATGTGGTTGGCGTTTTTTCTCTTCGCGCGCGTAGGGGGCAAGGCTGTGCGTATGCAGCTTTGTTCTCTAATCTCCGCTCGGCTCGGGTGTCTTCAGTGCGCGCGCGATTGTCGCATACCGATGCGCTGAAATGGCAACGGACGCCCGCCGGGGCGTGACGAAAACGCGTGTCTCAGGCGCGTAAACGTGGGTGCACGTGTGGCCGCGCGCGTGCAGTTGGACAGTTTTCGAGTGCCTGCGAGTTTTGGGACTTTATGACGGTTGAGGCTGTCGGCCGTCATAAAACTTCATAGTCTGGGCTCGCACGTGCCGTCGGCCGCTGGCTCTCGCTTGGGCCTGCTTATCGCTTCCGGAGCTGAAGTCTATACTTCGGGGCGACAGGCGCATTCCGGAGGGCTCGAGCATGCGGCGGGCGGAGCAGTGTGCCAGTGCGAGATTGACCGTTCGGTTGTGCAGACGTGTGTTCTTCCTGAATCGACCAAGAGACTACTCGTGATGACATCGTTTTACCCAAGCGAATACCCGTGAGTGATCGCGTGTGTTGTGCAGGTGGTGTGTCGCAGTGACTCATTGATTGATTGTGCGCTTGTTTCAGGCCATGGGATGCCCCGGATGCTGTGGAGATGTGCGCGCCGGAGTTTGGCGCTTATCTGCATGCTGCGGGGGCTGGCGCCGGGGTGACGATGACGTACAAGTGCCAATGGGAGAACATCATGTGCCCCCAGTGTCGTGATGTGCGTGAGCGGAAGTTTTCGTGCTATCTACTATTACGCAGGTGTCACGGCGGATTTAATGATGTCTCCCTTCTCTTCTTTTCTTTTTTTTAGGCTGCGCCTGCTGACCGGCCCAGCCGTGGCTGGATGTTCAGCTACTGCAGCGCGACGCACCCCAGGACCAGTTATTCGCTCACCAGGCGTTGGGGTGCCCCGCCGGTCGGCGATCAGTTATGGGCTGTCGACGGCGCCGGGGAGACGCGGGTGCCCGTGATTTGTGACGTGCACGGCCGCGTAAGTAACGTCGCTGATTGTGATATGAGATTCATTGTAGCTGTTTAGTTTAATCTGTCATCTTGTTTGCAGCTGGGCTACCGCTGCGTGCGTGTGTCGCCGGAGGTGTGGAGCTGGTGGGGCGGCCCGGTGCTCGGGCACCCGTTCGGCGTGGAACGCTATCTGCACGAATTGATGTGCCCCCGTGGCAATGTGAGTATTTTGTTCTTAACACAATTTTGTTTCGCCATTGATTCGCTTTTCCTATGATATGCTGACTGTTTTTTTTGCTTTTAGGTCGTGCGCCTCCTCCTATACCGCGGCGCCGCCCCGGAGGGTGACGTAGGCCCTCGGCCGGGCTTTGCGAGCTGCGATGTCGGGCTGTACGAGCCAGGAGACTCGTACCAATGCAGCCTCCCGTGCCGCTGCTGCCCAGGTAGCCCGTATCCGGCGCGTTTCGTCATTCAGGGCCCCGAAGCTCAGGCTTAGGAGCCCGCCCTGTCCTCCGAGGGGATGAATACGAGGAGTGAAAATAAAGCACTTTATTTCTACTGCATATCCTCGTGTTTGCTTTCCCGCGCGCTGGTGCCTCGCAGGACTCGGCCTTCGCGCCGTCGACTTGCTGCTGCTCGCAAGTCCTCGCGCCTTGCTCTCCTGCGGCTGGTACTTCGCAGGGCTCGGCCTTCGTGCCGTCGACTTGCTGCTGCTCGCAAGTCCTCGCGCCTTGCTCTCCTGCGGCTGGTACTTCGCAGGGCTCGGCCTTCGTGCCGTCGACTTGCTGCTGCTCGCAAGTCCTCGCACCTTGCTCTCCTGCGGCTGGTACTTCGCAGGGCTCGGCCTTCGCGCCGTCGACTTGCTGCTGCTCGTAAGTCCTCGCGTTTTGTTCTTCTGCGGTTGGTACTTCGCAGGATTCGGCCTTCGCGCCGTCGACTTGCTGCTGCTCGCAAGTCCTCGCGTTTTATTCCTCTGCGGCTGGTACTTCGCAGGGCTCGGCCTTCGCGCCGTCGACTTGCTGCTGCTCGCAAGTCCTCGCGTTTTGTTCTTCTGCGGCTGGTACTTCGCAGGGCTCGGCCTTCGCGCCGTCGACTTGCTGCTGCTCGCAAGTCCTCGCGTTTTGTTCTTCTGCGGCTGGTACTTCGCAGAACTCGGCCTTCGCGCCGTCGACTTGCTGCTGCCCGCAAGTCCTCGCGTTTTGTTTTTCTGCGGCTGGTACTTCGCAGGGCTCGGCCTTCGCGCCGTCGACTTGCTGCTGCTCGCAAGTCCTCGCGTTTTGTTCTTCTGCGGCTGGTACTTCACAGAACTCGGCCTTCGCGCCGTCGACTTGCTGCTGCCCGCAAGTCCTCGCGTTTTGTTTTTCTGCGGCTGGTACTTCGCAGGACTCGGCCTTCGCGCCGTCGACTTGCTGCTGCTCGCAAGTCCTCGCGTTTTGTTCTTCGTAAGGCGTTGCTCTCCGTTTATAACTCTACCTGCGTTCGCCGCCGTGTGACGGCTCCTCGCCGTTCGTCGTTAGCCGGGCCGCCGATTGCCTCACTCGATTCGGCTCCTTGCGCCGATTATTGCTGTGCGTTTCCGCCGGCTTATGTCCGGGGAGAGGAGTGAAAAGGGGATCGGCGGCCGGTAACTGCTGCTGGGCTCAAATTTTCTTGTGCTCCGCCTCCGTACTTCTTGGCGAGTTTCTCATTTTCCAGCCGGCTGTTGTTGTGGCTGCATGCATTGCACGGTGTGCGCCCATTGCCGCCAGCCCGGCCTCAATGAGCTCTTTGTTTTGGCACTGTTGTAAAGTGCCCTTGCCGTTTACCGCGCCTCATCTGTGCTTGCTGCATGGCCGTAAATCTTCGGTCGCCTAATCGGGCTGGCGACTGCCATGCAGGTTTCATGTAACGATTCGCTCGGGTCGATTTTCTTCTTTCTTTTGTTATTTATTTGTTCCCGCGTGGCTGCGTGTGTGCGTCTGAGTTCTGCCAGCGTTGCCGTAACAGTTGAGTGCGGTCTTTTGCCATGGTGACATGGGCGCTTGGCGATCTCGTTCACAGCGCCCGTGTGGTGTTTGGTGCATAATTCCGTGTCGTGGTTGCATATAAGCGTCTTGGCTTTTTATCGTCATCAGCGCGTACGCCGACGGCCGTGGAGCACACCTGCCCTGCTGTACCGGCGCTCCCATATCTGTCATCCCGGCTCTGCATTCTGGAACATCCGTTCACGTCGCCAGGCCCTCGTTCGCTCAAGAATCTTGGGCTTCGCCTGCGATTCCTCACTTCCTCCTATTTTTGTTTTTTTTTCTTTGACAGGCCGTCGCGTGTCCGAGCTGCGGCCTCGGCGCCTGTACGCCAGACTCGCTCCCGCAGGGCTGCGCTGGAGCCTGGGCTGAGCCTTGGTCGCGCCCGGGTTGAGCAACCGGACCTCCGGGCCTATATGCGCCGACTCGTGGGGGAGTACTTCCCCGAGGCCGCCCGTCCTGCGCTGATGGGATTCACCGTGGCGTGGGTGAACTACCTTCCCGAAGGTGTTCTCGGTGACGCCGTGTTCGGCCGGGGGCTCATCCGGCTCAACTGGCCCGTCCTGCGGCGTACCGATCAGGTGTTCCAGGAGAGCGTCCTATTGCACGAGCTGGTGCACGCCTACCTGTCTTTGGCGTACTGCGACCGGGAGCACGGCTGCCTCTTTCGCGACTGGTGCCGCCGTATCAACGCCGCGGGGCGGCATCACGTATCTACTTATCAATCCTGGCGCTTCGCGACTTCCGGACGGGTGAGTGTCGACATGACGTGTACGCGCCTCTTCCCCGAGGTGGAATCTTGCTCATATTATCTTCCTCTTCTTCTAGGGCCGGTGATGCGGTGACGGCCAGCTCGTCCTCGCGCTGATGCGTCTGCTAGTGTATGTGATGTAATGCCGAGCGCTTTGCCTGGCGCATGGCGCGTGTGTAGATTTTCCGTCGTGTGACGGTCATTTGAATAAACGTTACCATTTATTTTCTTAGCTTCGTGTTATGACTGGTCGATCCTCCGCTTATCCTTGTTATCTGTTCCGATCCTCGCTATTTATCATCTTTCGTGCGGGGATCTAACTGCTGCCTGGCTTGCTGGAGCGATGGGGGGGGGGGGTAAAATTCGTCGGCCGAGTTGACTGGCCTTCCCAGTGCTGCCTCGCTGACTAGCGCAATTCTTGGTCGTTCATGGTGTGGAGGTATAGCGGTCGCCGCACGGCCGTTCTCGCTTGGCCGGTGCGCCCTGTCATCCCTGCTGGCGGCGCGTCGTATGCCGACTTTGATGGGCTATAGCTCTGCAAATAAGGGCTGCACCCAAAATTCACTTTCTGGTGGCCTATATGTGGGGGAGCTGCCCCACCCGATAGGCCCAACACCAGCCCGATCGGATGCGAACTGGATGCAGGAAGTGTCTTGGCGACTAGAAGTCGTTGCTTGGCCGCTGTCGCCGGCCGGCGCTCCCGCGTTGCCCCTGATCTGCGGTGCACCAGGGGGTTGCGCTTGAAGGTGAATCCGCGTGTGCATGAATGATCGTCCGCGGGGGTTGATGGGGGGGGGGGGAGGGTGGAGGTTTTGGCAGTTTGAACCTCCTGTATCCGCTTTCGCGCCTACGGGAGTGCCCCGGCTGCGTCTTGAAGAGCGCGCTGGCCAGATGCGATTTGCTGAGCCTGGTTGATTGCTAGCAATTCGTGTGGTTGCTTGATCATTCGTCTAAGGGGGCCACCGCGGTGTTTATGGTAGCATGTACAGGCTATTGCTCCTACGACTGCCGCCAAGATCAAGGCCGCCGAGATGGAATAGCCGAATTTCGCTGATCCGCTGCTCAGCTCCCGTAGTTCAAAAGAAGTCTCCTTCCTGCTCGCCACCTCTCGCGCTCGATCCGCTATCTCGTGAAGGGCGATGCCCGCCCCTAGGCTTGCCAGGTTCATGCCGTGCTGCGCTTCTACCCGGCTGGCTGTCTGCCTTTCTATCGCCTCACGCAATTCCGTTTCGGCTCCGGCTGCCCCCTTCAGGCTGTTGACGAGCCCTGTAGGGTCCAATTTGATGGCTTCGAACTGCGATTCGTTCAGGAACGCTGTGATCGTCCTCGAGGCCGTGAACCGCGCGTTCGCTGTGTGCGCGGAGCAGCCTGGGTGCAACTCGATGATGCCGACTCCGTCTATATCGTCGGTTAACTGCACTGCGTGTGCACAGGTGCAGTAAATTTTCTCTTTACTCCTGGCAGAGAAAAGCCATGCATTGGCGTTGTGCAGCCTCAGCCAAAATGTGCCTTTCAGCTGTTTCAATCGCACATCGCACGCCGCGGGATCTTCGATCTCTTTGCCCGCTGCTATTTTCACTTCGCATGATACCGATTTCTCGATGTCACGAATCGGTTCGTGGTTTACTGCGATGAACCCGTCGTCCATCCTACGCAGTTTCGGGACGTTTTCGTCCGCGATGGGCATGTACGTTCTGTTCGAGTCGCTTACCGCGAAATATATGTGTTCAGGCCAAATGTAGGCCGCTATGTCCTTGGCGCCTAGTATGTTCTGCAGCGAGGGGACCGGTGTGGCCTTGAACAGGTGATAACTGTCTAGGTCAAGCAAGGGGATGTCGATGCGGTAGACCAAGATCCCCTCAATGTATAAGATGTTGATCTTCGAGATCTCTAGGATTGTCAGGACTGATATTTTGTCGCTGGGCACGGGGAATTTTACCTCTGTTACTGACGCGTTCACGGCAAGCATCGCCTCGATGAAGACGTCCGGCGAGATTAGACGAGGGTGAATCGCTCCGTTCTTCGCGAATAATATTGCGTGGATTAGGGTATCGGTGTCTTCTCTGAGCTGTTCGATGCTCAACCTGGCGCTCACCAGGGCGTTAAGGACCGCGATTTTCCTGCCGTTTGCCGTTGCTCTATTCACTAGCACGTCGGTTGCCGTGTCTAGGCGATCTAATCGCGAACTCAAGTGGGACAGTTCGCGCTCCACCACCTGCGTCTGCTCTGCTAGCAGGGCCGCGGTTTGTCGCGCGTCGCTTGCCACTGCCTTAATGGACTGCTGGATCTCAATCGCGTCGTCCTCTGTCAGCGTACCGTAGAGGAATTTTTGTATCGGTCCCCCGAATGGCACTATGCCTGCCCAGCGTCGGGCGCGGTGTCTATCTACCTGGGCCCTATCTATCAGGTGTTCGTTCAGCGTTAGCAGTTCCTGCACGCGCTCCGCTTGCTTGGCCGCCACCCTCGCTTCGAACGCCACTGTCTCGTTCTCGCAATACCACCCGCATGCGCCTAGTATCTGTGTTACGCTAGACTCGATTTTCGCTGCGGCCGCGAAAAATGATCGTAAGTCGGTCTTTTGGACAATTTTCCAGTCCGCACTGGATGTCGTCAGCGGGGCGATCTTCTCCGTTATAAGGCCCAGATTCCCCTCTAGGCTGTGGATATTTCGCTCCGGGCTACGCGTCTGCACTGCTGCCTGGCTCGCCCTGCGGATCACAAATTCAATGGAGTTCTTTCTTTCGCGGGTTTGGCTCAGTTGCGGGGGCTTACGCGGGGTTGAATTGACCTCGTGTCGTTCTTTTTTTTATCTTTGTTTTTTTTTTCCTGCAGCTGCACGTCCGTTGCTGCGGAAAAAAAACGATAAAAAAAAAAACGACTATCCTGCGGGGAGGTCTATTTCAGACTCTCCTTCGTACAGGAACTCTACTGCGCGCTTTACTTTGTCTATGTGCACGGTTTTTAGGACATTCTCGACGCGCAACGTTACGTTGTTCATGCGGCTGTTTATTTTGACAATTTCAAATGGCCCTGTGTATTCTAAGCCGAACTTTTTGTGCTTGGGTTCCTTTAACAGGAAAACGAGCTCGCCCTCCCGGAAATGCTTGATGTTAAGCTTGCGGTCGTAGTAATACTTCGACCTGAATTTGGCTTGCACGAGGTTCATTGCCGCTGACGTTTGTAACACCGCCAAGTTGTTTGTCGCTTCCTCGATGTACTCGTTGTATGTGACTACTGATCCTTCTCGCGGAAAGCTGGAGGGCGTGCGCGGTTTCGTGCCGAACACTAGCTCGTGAGGTGTGTAGCGTGTTCCCTCGTGCTCCGTGCAATTATACGCATGTTGGCACAAGGACGTCCACTGGTCCCAATTGCTGAAAGTTTTCACGTACTTTCGGAGGTATTCGGTGAGCGTGTGGTGCATACGCTCGATTGATCCGTTCGATTGCGGGTGGTAGGTGGTCGTGCAGAACTTGCGGATCCCGAATACCCTTGCGAACTCTTCCAGCAGGCGATTCTGAAAGTGCGTACCCTGGTCGGTGAGTATCGCCTCCGGGGGGCCAAATACGCAGATCAGTTTTTCCGTTAAGGCCCTTGCCACTTCTTCTGCTGTTGCCATTTTTACGGGCGTGAGCAGCGTGAACTTAGTGAGCAAGTCCTGGGCCGTTAATATGTACCTATTACCTCGACTGGTTCTCTCCAGAGGCCCATAGAAATCCAGGGCGACTTGGGAGAAGGGAAACGCCGGGGTGTTGCTGATAACCATCGGCGACCTCGTTTTTAACCGGACGAGTTTGTTCGTCTGGCAGACTTTACAGCGGGCGACGAACTGCGTTATTTCGTGGCGCATGTTTTGCCAGTAAAAGTCTGCCGCGATTTTTGCGTACGTCTTTGTTGTTCCTCGATGCCCTCCTAGGGCTGCCACGTGGTACTGCTGGATGAGCTTGTACCTGTCCTTCGTTGGCGGTACTGGCAGATTATTCAAGTACATGATTGCTACCACTGGCTCGTTGGCGAACACGCGGTCGAAAATGTCAGTGAATACTGTCCACTCAGACAGTTTGAGCATTCCAAGATCTCTGATAACCGCGAAGCTCTTGATGGCTTGGCTAGTTACGAGACCCTTGAAGGTCTTCAGCCCTTTCCGCAGATCGCTGCGCATTGGCCTCTCTGTTATATAATTTTTCACGCATAACCCAAATATCGACAGTCCTGCGCAATGGGTTATGCTTACTTCGCCGACCGCTAGCTGTTGGTCGCTCAAGGTAGCTGGGTGTAAGTAGCCCCTTTCCACAAGGGCCTGAAGCACCTCCGTGGACAATGCCATGTCCGCGGCCAAGAGGACCAGCAGATTCTCCCTATACGCGAAGGGATGTTCTTTTAGCTGAGCGAGGTGGACGAACGGTG
The DNA here is from genome assembly GCA_018906965.1 of Philotrypesis tridentata. NCBI lineage: Eukaryota > Metazoa > Arthropoda > Insecta > Hymenoptera > Pteromalidae > Philotrypesis > Philotrypesis tridentata. Next base: position 143,697 of record JACCIB010000425.1, read on the forward strand.
GAGGAAGCTCGTCGTTGGGTATGGCCCATGGGGGCTTCTCACGAGGCGGCCTTGCGCGAGCTACCACGTAGCGCTTTAGCGCGTCGTCCCTCAGGGCGGCGCCTACGACGCCGACCCCGTTGCCGTTGGACTCCATGTCGCTGTCCATTGTGTGAGCTTGTTGAATATTTGTCGGCGACTGTTCTTCTCTCGTCTCGTCGGGGCCTTCGGCTTGGTCCCCTTGCCTCGTTGCGTCTCCGACGACGTCCCCAACTGACGATGAGCGGCTGCTCGGCAGCGCCGTCCTTGCAGCCCTTTCGAACTCGTCACTGGGCGAGGCTAGAGAGCCGTTTGCTTGTGGACCGATGCTCATTTGTTGCTCATCCACGCTTCGCTCTTCGTTGTCGTGGCTTGGATTTGTTGTAGCTTCGGGCTTGTGCTTCTTTCGGTCGAGTCGGATCGGGACTGGGGACAACGAGGGGCTGTTTTCGCCGCCGGGCGATGGTGGCCTGTTTTGGCTCGGCCCGCTGCCGCGCGCTCGCTCCTCAGGTATGTCCGCGTGGACGTACGGCGTGAAGTGTTGGCCTTCGAGGTGGAGGTGAACCGTTTCGTACGCCGCAGCCACCACGATGTGGCAAAAAACTGTGCTCGTATCAGGTCTTTTTACGTGAATGCACACGTCCATTTTGAATTCGTGTGCGAATAGGAATGCGCAGTCGACATTTCCCCATTCGCTGTCTGACTGGAGTATGGCTTTAGTTGCCCTGTACTCGCCACATGCGATCAGTCTGTCAGACGCGAGTAGACGCCGCCGCAGGTCCACTGCCGACATGTTTAGCCTAGCCGCTCGGATGAGGGAGAAAAATAGGCAGTTTCCTGGCGGGTCGTTGGGGATGTCTATACACCTTCGCCACAGGATATGTGGCTCTGCGCACTGGCCCTTTCTGATGTAAGTTTGCACGAGCACGTTTGCAGATGAGGCTGATGAGCGTTCCTCCGAGGAGGCGCGCTTCCGGTCGTAATTACGCGGGATACCCTCGAAATCTTCTCGCGGACCAGCGTCCATTGGGTCCTCGAGGATATCACTGTCAGCTGAACGTGCCGTTTCCATTGCTTCGGCCGTGCGCCGCGCGTCTTCGTCATCGTCAGCTGATCGTACGATCTGCATCGCCTCGGCCGTGCGCTGCACGTCTTTATCATTGAAGGCTATCATGCCAGCTGCATGAGAGTGCATTGCTCCCCCGGTATCAGTGCGACTCAGGTTACACTGCGCGCCGGCCTGTGCGGTGCATGGGCCTTCTTGCAGCTGTTCGTTATCGCGGCTTGACGCGGCAAAGGCCGATGCTGCCTCGGTCAAGGCCGACGGGGCTGTTGATGCGCTTTTTTCGTCGATGTCAATGCGCAGGCCACGTTTTCCGCTTGCTGCATGTTTTGTCACTCTGACTGCCAGCTTTTTCTTGGCCATTCCAGATTTCCATGGCCACGGGAGCACCAGGGTGGGCGGCTTGCTAGCTGCGCTTAGTGCGATGTTTTCGCTTGATTCAGCTGGCGTCGGGGACTTTTGTTTATCTGCGCTCGTTGGCTTTGTGCCCAATGCGCCCTGCGTTTGCTGGGGGACGTGAAACGTCTGTTCTGGAGCGGCCGCGCGCGCGTCAACATCGGATGTATCGACTACGTTTGAGGACGAACTGCTAGTTGACATCGGCGTGAACAACCTCGTCTTGCGATTGAAGGACGAGTTGCTGTGCGACGCGTCCTGACCTAGGGGTGCTACGTCCCGGATAAATCTCCAAGCTCCTGGCGGCAAGCCCTCCGGCACAGTTGCAGATTCGGAGAATGTTGTTACTAAGTTCTCCTTGCTGGCTTGCTGGTTTTTTGCAGTCTTCTGTTGCTCGCCCGGCAAGGCGAAGTTCTCGATCGATTGCTGGAGGATTCTGGCAATTCGGAAACGCTCGTATGGGCTAAGTCTATACTTCGCTTTGCCCAATGGTTCTAACGTTACGTTCGTTAGAATACATTGAAAACTTATACTGTCGGCGTAGTCGAGCACGAAGACGTCATTCTCGTCTACTTGTTTAGTCAGCCATCGGATGCGTATTGGCTCGGTTGTGCTGAGCACGTCTTGTAACGCTCGGCAGAGGTAGAAACCGTTATCCACGTTCCTTACCGCCAAAAACTCTCCCTTCTCGTAGATGGTCATGCGTTTGATACGTCTTTTAGGCCGCTGTCTATGAGTCACTGACGCGCTCGATTCGGTGGCTGCTTGTACCCTCTTGCTCTTATCGCCTGGTTGCTTCACGGCGCGGAAGCGGAAGATGCGCCCTGGCGGGGCTCCAGCCTCCTCGTCCGGGCTCTCGTCGATCTGCTTGTCGGCCAGCTGGTACAGCTGTTCCCGCGGAAGCTCTGGATTGACCTGTCCGGGTTCCAGCACTGGATTTCGAGAGAGAGCGTCGGCGTTCGCGTTCTTCTTGCCGGGGCGATAGATGATATCGAAATCGTAGCCTATTAACGCAGCCTTGAGCCGATTAAATCGTAAATCGGGCTTCCTGGTGTTGTGGAAGTGCTTCAACGCCTCGTGGTCCGTCACGAATGTAAATTTCTTGCCGTATAGGTAGCAGCGGAACTGCTCCTTAGCATAGACCAAGGCTAGCAGTTCCTTGTCATAAGTCGGGTACTTCAGCTCGCTGCCTTTTAGGCATCGGGACGCAAATGCGCAGGGCTGATCGGCGCCCAGGGGTCCTTGCGAAAGCACACAACCAAGAGCGAAATCGGAACTATCGACCGACACCAGAAACGGTTGGTCTAAATCTGGCGTTTTCAGAACGGGCGGGTTTGCCAGAAGGGCCCGAAGCGTTACGAAAGCGTGCTGCTGATCTTTACCCCAGACGAATTTTCCCTCGGGTTGCGCTACCTCATACAAGGGCCTAGCGATCTTGGCGAAGTCCTTGATGAATCGGCGGTAGTAATTGAATAGGCCAAGGGCTTGCCTGACCTTGTGCGCGTTCGTGGGGATCGGATAATTGGCCATCGCGTGCGTTTTGGCCGGGTCGGCTTTGATAAAGCCTCCGCCAACGATGTGCCCGAGCACCTGAGCTTCGCGCTTCAGGAACTGGCACTTCTTAGGTTCGACTGTCATATTTGCGTCGATCAGTCTTTGCAAGACCCGGCGTAGCCGATCGCCGTGCTGGTCGAGTGTCTCACTGAAGACCATCAGATCGTCTAAGTATACTTCGACCTCCTCCCCTTGCAGGCCTCTCATTGCCAAATTCATGGCACGGGTGAACGTAATTGTGGCCTCTTTAAGGCCCATTGCCATGCGCTTAAACTGCAACAACTGATTGCCGGATTTCCCATCCGGGGCGTAGAAAGCCGTCAGGTGTTTGGACTTCGGGTCCATCTCGATCTGGTGATAGCCCTGCTTTAAGTCCATCACCGTGATGTAAGTTGCTGCAGACAGGTGCTCCAAAATATCGCTTGTGAACGGCAGGGGGTGGCAACTACCCTCCGTTTCTTCGTTAAGCGCACGAAAATCCGTGACCAAGCGGAATCGCTTGTTACCCTTGGCGTCCGGCTTTTTCGGGACTATCCAAAGGGATGATGAGTAGCCGGAGTTAGAGGGCTCGACTATCCCTTGCTCACGGAGCTTTGCCAGTTCTCTTACCATGTGTTCCTTTATGGCCGGCGGGAATCTATAGCGGCCTGTTCGCACTGGCTTGTTTGACTTCAAACTTATTTCGTGCCGAAGTAAGTGTGTTGCGGGCAGCGGCTCGCCGTCGAGTCCGAATACGCCGGCAAACTCGTCGACGATTTCCCGAATTAACTCGGTTTCTTCTTCGTTGCAGCTCTCGAGGTCGGCAAGCTGTAGGATCATGTCGACCCTCGCTCTTCTAGCTGCGTCGTCTGCTTGGAGCTTCTCGTTCAGGAGCTCGACCTCCCTATAATCCATACGGTTTTCCTTGTCGGCGGTCAATCGTCTAATGTTCGCCTGGCCGTCCAGTCGCCCTTCTGCCTGGCCGTCCCCATCGGCGTGGCTCGAAGGGTTCTGCGGGACTGCGTGGCAAGCCGCAATCTCTACTACTGGGGTTGGAATCGTCACCTCCTGCTCGCTTGTGTTTATGCATTCTGCGAATGCTCGACCGCTCCTGTTCTCGGCGATGCAGTTGCCGAACAACAAGTCGGGATGAATTTGTTGCAGGGGTATCCATCCAACCTCCACATCCGCGTTGGACACTATCGAGCTAATTACCATCCTCGCTCGCGGTGGTATCGTCACTCGCTCCTCTTCCACGAACGGGAATGTCAATTCCCCAAGTCGGAGGCATTTGTTAGCCGCGTCGACGCTGCCTTTGAGGGCATTAATAACGTCCCAGCCGATTATTCCATCCGTCTCGATTGGGAAATCGCTGGGCACTATGTGCATATATGTGCATATATTGATAACCGACACGTCTGCTCCCGAATCGACGAAAAGGCTGGCTTTTCCGCTTAGCAGTTGCTCGGATTCTAGATGAATTATGGGAGGGGATCTCCCGGCCGTGAGAAAGCGTATGTCCGCGCAGCATGAGCATGCGTCCGAGTCATCTGGTGACTCCAGGTCCTCGCAATTCACTCCAGCTGCTCTGGGCCTCTCTGGGAGGGTCGCGCTGGAGAACTGCTGCGGCAGAATCCTATCATCAACAAGCTTGGCCTCCTCGACATGCAAGTCGAACTTGTAACCGTGCTCATGAGCTGCTCGTACGCCGGGTTCGCCCTGGGCGTTGATGCGTGTATCGATGAGAGTAATGTAACCCTTGGTCCGCTTGTTTGACTCTTGCAGTCTTTCAATCGTCGTATACTCGGGCGGGAGTATCACGATTGGCGCGACCTGGGACGGGAGACATCTCACCGTTTACTGCTGGGGGCTGCACGAGTTGCTCTTCGCACGGTTCCTGATCCGGCCGTGGGGCTTCGGAAACCATCTCCTGCTGATTCTGGGATGCACCGGGTGCGGTGACCTGTGACGTTTTCGCTTGTAATCACGTTCGTCGTACTTTCCGAGATATTCTCGCCAAAAGCGAGCGTGTCGCTAGCTGTTGCGATTTCGATGGCGCGAGGGGCGTCGCCACCCGATGAGATCTCCTTCGAATCGGTCTTCTGAGTTCGTATCAGTTTCGTCACTATCTTCTTTTTCTTATCTACTGCGTGACGCTCATCGTCTGGGGAACGAGACGAGCGTCGCACTAGTTTAAAGGCTTGGCCTGATTGCCTTGATTGGCATCGCGCTGGTCGCCAGCGCTGGCGCCGCCTTCCTTTTGGTTGTCATGGCGATCGTCTTTGTTGTTGTTGTTGTTGTTGTTGTTGTTGTTATTACGGTTGCCGTTATTGTTGTTGTTGCCATTTCCGGAATTCCGCTGGTTGTTGCCGCGAAACCCGCCTCCTCTTCTATTGTTTGGCCATCTGCCGTAACTCTGGCCGGGCTCCGGTTTGCCGCGTTCGCCGCGCGGGTTTTCGATCCTCTTTTGTGCGGCGTCCCGTACGAGAGTTTTGCACTCGTCCAGAGCGTGACCGGGCACGTCGCAGTATGAGCAAAAGGATTTTGCCCTCACGTCCTGGGCAGCGCCGCCCTTCTCCTCGCTTGATGTAGGAGGCTTCTCCACCTTGTCTGCGCTATCCGCCGCGGCCGCCGCTCGTCTTATCTGGGCCGCCGGCCTATGCTCGTCCGATTTGGCGGACGTAAGCAAGCGAGCTCCCAATCTGGCTTCGTGCTCGATGGCTGCGGTGAAGGCGTCGTTCCAGCACGTGGGGCGCGTCGCCCGGACGAGATGGTCCAGGGGCGCTCGGAGGCCGTACATAAATTGCTCCAGTACGTCGAAGTCTGCTTGCCGCCTTCGAGCCTCTCTGTCGAGCTCGGACAAGCCTGGAGCTGAATCGATTATTGTCGATAGTCGATAGTAAATCTTTTCGACTCGGAAGCCGTAGTCGCCCACGTTCTCGCCGCTTTCCTGCGCAATCGCCCGAATTTGCGCGCTCAATTGGTCTGCGATACCGATGTTCGCGAAGTGCAGCGTAAGCTCGCGTAGCAGAGCCTCCACAGACCCGTACCGGACCGTGCGCGCGCGAAAGCCCTGTGTCGCTTTGCCTGTCAGTTTGTTTGCGATCTGGCGAAGGAGGAATCTCTCAAACTCCGGGCCGAATGAGTTGAGCACCTCCCTTACTGCTGTCGTGAAAATCGACAGCGTGTCCACATCCCCGTCGAATGTGGGAATCATAGAGCGGGCTTGCGTGAAGTGCGCGTAACGCCTCGGATCGATCGTTGCTACAGATGGAGCCGCCGCTGCCAGGGGCAGGTTTCCGTGCGGGGCTCCCGGGCCGTGTGGGGGCTGCGGGGGAGGCTGGGCCCATGGAGGGGGTAGGGGGTGCGGCGGGGGTACCGGTGGCTGCGCTGGAGGCTGCCTACTTGGTGCATGGGGTGGCGAGGGATCGCGTCGGGGGAACCTGTCGCCGGCTTCGCCTTCCCTCGGATAGCTATCGCGGCGCCCGGACCTAGAGCAGCATCGGGAATCCGGACGTTCGTTCCCCGTGTGCCGTGTGTCTGACTCCCGAGCGTCGTTGCTGCGCCTGCCGGCCATTCTGTTGATCGCTGTTATTGTGCGCCCCCGCGCATCCCCTACGCCGGTCGGTCGCGTGGCAGCATTCGTGGCTGCATCTTCCGTCGGGGAGTTCGTTGTAGCCGCGCCTGCCGTGCTCGTGTGCACTATAATAACTGCGCCGGCTTCCATCTGAGTCGCCGGCGCAGCTACGGTAGTTGCTTGCTGAGCTGTAGCTGCCGTCCGAATCGCCCGGGTCTCCGCGGCGACGGCCCGCGGCGCAAGCCGTGTGAGCGACGCGCTCGTTCGTCCTCCCTTCTCTGCCGAAGATCACTGTCCGAGCTATCGTACGGGTTGCGCTGTGGGGTAAACTGCGCCGATCTCGCGGTTAAGCGGCCGCTCGGCGACCTTTCGGCCCCCATAGCGGCGCCCGTCGGGCGATGCGGCGCTTTCACGCCGCCGCGTGTTGGCGGGGGATTCGTTCGCGTGATTTTGCGCGGCGCCAGCCGGCCCCTCGTGCTCACGACGTTCTGTGTCGCGGCGGTGACGTCGCTCGCTAGCGTGCCGAGCCCTTCCCTCGCTTGGTCGCGTAGGGGTGGCGAATCGACAAGGTTGTCGATCGCTCGTGAACCTTTCGCGTGCATTTGGGCTTTGCCGGGGACGTGGGGGTGCGGCCGGCTCCGATCCCCGGCCGTCACTGAAGCGATCGTCTTTGCTTCTACGCCGATCGGGCTGTCTGGTACACTGCCCGTCGGACCATCTCCACGGCTCGGCCACGCGATTGCTTGTGCCGCCCTTGCCGCCCCGTCCGCCGTCGGACGACTCGTTGGCTCGGGCCTTCCTGCTCTTTCGGCGACGCTTCGCGCCATGACTCCGCTTGCCCGTCCGAGCCATCGGGATCGCTCGATGGATCAGAGCTCGGATCGTCTGCCGGCGGGATGCGGTGGTATTCGCCCCGGGGCTTCCCTTCTGTACCGAGGAAGGGTTTGCTGCCGACGGCAGCCGGTGGACTCATACGCTTTACTGTTAGCGTCTGCGCCGGCCTTGTTCGAGCTAGTCGCTAGCCAGTCTTTCTCTGGCCATGCCGGGAACGGCGGGAGCGCACAGCCGGCTTGCTCTGCCGCAGCACTGCTAAGCGATTTTGACGGGGGCGGTGGCATGTCTTTGAATAACTGCCTTTTGGTCGGTTTTTTTTCCTGATTTCAGGATTTTGATCGCCTCCCGGATTTGACCGTACATCACCTCCTCGTCCTCCGGCGCGCTATCTTCGGACAATAACTCGTCGATGATCTTGTGGAGTTTGTCCGCTTCGCGTTCAAGAGCGGAAGGGTGCGCAGGGGTGCCCCTGCCCGAGCCGCGGCGGGAGCCGGTCGCTGAGGCGGCTCGCGCCTTCTCCTCGTTCCCGGACTCGAACACGTCGTTCGGGTCCTCGTAGCTAGCGATCTGTTTGATTTGCAGGAGATTTGATACGCCTGCCATGCATTTGTCCCCTATTTCTACTCGCGCGGGCTTCACTAGGGGAGTATTCAAATGTCCCCAAATATCCGACGGCTGTTCGCGCGGCTCGCGTGGTTCCAAGGCCAGACCGTCCAGCCTCTTGTGCAGTTGAGCCAACTCCGCGGGCTCTGATCTTGGGACTGGCTTTTTTATCGCTCCCGTACTTCCGGGGACTGGGAGGGCCGGGGGTATGATGAACGTTGTGTTTTTGGGGTCCTCGTCGGACGAAGCTGGTACTTTCGGATACCGTGGCGCCGAGCTGGCGGCGAGCAGCCACGGGGTATCGCTTACCTGCACGTCAACCTGATCAGGGTTACGTGCGCTGCTGGGGGGCGCGGCGCGTCGGTTCGCGGTTCCAGCGATTCCCGCAGCAATCTTTGCGACGTCGGTGATAGGCCGGTAATAGGAGCGATAGACCTCCTTCGCGTGCTTGAACGTTTCTTCGTTTCCGGATCGCTGAGCCGCCCGCGTTTTTCGCGATCTTGATCTTTTCCATCGCGCTCTGTTCGCGGGCTATATTCAGTACCGACATAGCTTT